>CAUDMG010000551.1:52500-350000 GCA_958450375.1 Homarus gammarus | reverse complement strand
ACGCTAAATCGGGATTTTAGCATTTACATTAAGCTAAATTAGATTTTTAGAGCATAAGTTAGGTTGAGTAGGAATATAAGGTACATGATACTAACTTCAGTGTAATTTTAGGCTAGGTTAGTTATGTTATGTTATGTTATGTTATATGAACTGGTGTCCATTATCAGTGCCCAGTCCTTCCCTCTCACCTGTCATAGTGTACACACGCCAACTACAAGACCTCTCTACTACAGTACAGCAGCAAGTGTGACAAACAGTACAACAAAATATAAGCTTGAGTAAACATGAATAAAGGAAGAGGAGGAGGGTGTGAGGCGACGTTTGCCGGGCCCGGCCAGGGTGGACCATCGGACACCTGGGTTGTTTTAAACACATTAATGGGGGTGAGCCTGACACTCTAGGGACGCTGCTCTCTTCCTCGGTCTGTTCCTCAATTATTCGTCCACGACCACCACCGAGCCAGTATCTTGAACGAATCTCCACGGAAACAACAGATGGCGGTTAAGAAATCAAACTTAGGGGACATTATATCGGATCACACAGAAATATCCCAAGAAAGATTTCAAAGTAGTATCCAACGATGTCTTATCTTGCTTATACCAGACTCTAGGGAACGCAGTGGTAAGAGTAGTCCCAGGAGAGGGCCACAAAATAATATGTATCGGAGGGGAGGAGAGAGAGCTGGTAGGTACACTAGGCGTAAAAGAGGAGACGGAAAGTAGGTGCTTCGACTGTTTGCCGATCAGCCATATGGGCGGAGTGAGGGTGGCGGGGCGGCGGGCCAGGCGGTGTCTCCAGCGAGCCCCGCTAATGAAGTGGCTGGGACAAGACGTGTTCAGTTTTAACGATAAGATTAATTGAATAATGAATGGCTGGCCGGTCAGGACGGGAATCGGCAGGTAGGTGTGCGGTGTCCCACAAGCTGTTACCCCGCCCCGCCCCACCCCGCAGTAGCACGCCCCATAAACCCTCAACTCTCTGACCCACCCCGTCAGTCCCCCCCCCCCCCCCACCCCGCCCCAGGTACATCGAAGGTTTGGCCATGTTAATAGTCGTGGATATTTATCAAACCTAAATCTGCAAGAAGTGTTTGTACCGTACAAACACTTGTGACGTGTCACGTGGTGGTGGTAGTAGTGGTAATGCTGGTGATAGTACTGGTGGTGATAATAGGAGTTATGTTGGTGGTAGTGGCAGTGGTGATGTGGTGATGTTGGTACTAGTAATACTGGTATTGCTAGAATTGGTGATGGTAGTGGTGGTGACGTCAGTAGTGGCGGGGGTGATGGTGGTGAGAGTAATGATGGTGTGGTAGCGGAGATTGTGTTAATCATGCTGAAGGTAGTTTTAGTGTTAAAGTTGGTGGTGGGTAGTGATGATATTGGTGGTGACGCTATTACTCGTGGTGAAAGTGGTGGCAGATATGGTGGGGGCTGATGGTGCTGTTTATGATGATAGGGATGATGGTGGTAGTAATATTGGTAGTGGTGGTTGTGGGAATGGTGGTGGGGATGGTATAAGTCGTAGTGGTGGGGTGGTGTAATCGTTGTGAGAGATGATTTAAAAAAAGGGAGAGTAGTCTTTGCTGAGATGGGTTGGGGAAGTTGTTTCACACATTCACACCATGATATAGTGGTCGGGGACTGAGAGGAGCGCAGGGGAAGTGATATTGGTGATGATATTGGTGGTGATGGTGTGAAGTTGGTGATGTGGAGGCGATAAGAATGTGGTGATAAAAATGATGTGAAACTGGTTGGTGATGGTGTAGCGGTGGTGATTGAGTGGTGGTGATGATGGTGCGGTGGTTATAATGAAGTTGTGGTATTGCTGGTGATGATGTGGTGGTAATAGTGGTATGGTATTGTGGTGGTGGTTTGGTGGTGTTCTGGTGATGGTGATAATGTGGCGTGTTGGTGCTTTTGATCGTGGCAGTGGTGTTGATTATCATTATTTTATGGTGGTGATGAGCCTTGTTACGAGTTGGGGATTTAGAATATAGTTAAAAGTCTACCCAGATCCCAACAGGCAACAACAAAAAAAAAAACAAAGACAATCGGACTATAAAAGGGTAGACAAAGGATGCGAGTTTTTGTTGTGTATAATAAAGTACCATAAATTCCTTAACAAAATATTCAGCTTTCTATAATTTTCCCTTAACCATACTTAACCTAAACATTAACAGTATATACATATTTATACAACATACAATAATTTGAAGCAAGGTGGAGGTGGGGGAGGCAATATAAGATTACAAATACTTAAGTGCTGAGCTGAGATGGCTAACGAGTAAGGCTGAGTATTGTAGAAGACTGTAGGTAGTCACTGTGCCGTAGGTTTCCAGGATAGGTGATCCTGTGGTCACTTCCCAGAGTGAACTGAACTCTCCTCGAACTGGAGCTGACGAAGAAGACTTTGAGGAGGTGACACAACAACAAGGATATGGAGAAGGGAAACCCCGGAGTGGTAACTAAGAGTAGTCATACTCGGGTTTCGTCCCTAGATGGCGTTGCTCGTGGTGCTGGGTAGGTAGATCAGGACAATAGATGGCGTGGTTCGTAGTGCTGGGTAGGTAAATCATGACAATTGGTGGCGTGGTTCGTAACGCACCCCCCCTCCACAGACCTCCGTAGCTCGGGCGCTAAGGAGGTGATCACCTGGTTGAACAAAGATGGATCAGATTGTTGGGCTGTAATGAGCTCATCCTTACTAATGGTCTTATTGTACAGATCTTCTGTGGGTAGTAAGATATTGGAGGTGGTTTCAGATGAAGAGGGCCCATTTCGCACACTCTGTGACCGGGTGACAGCACAAGATGGGAAAAGGTGAGGAATAGTTTCTTCAAGGTCAGTGGTGGAGTTGACAGGTAAGGGAGAGTCGACTGTCTTTATGTTGGGAACCACTAGATCTCCTACCAAGTCATTACCCAATAATAAATGAATGCCGCTCACAGGCATTGGATCTTTCCTAATGGCTATTTGCACTTCCCCAGTAATCAAGGGACATTGGAGTTGCACTTTAGCTAAGGGATAGGAAGAATGGGATGAGAGATCTGAAGTTAGAACACTCATTAATAAACGGGGTAGATATCAGGAATGACGTTAAACAGGAGGATAGATTATGCTGCGCCAGTATCACGTAGTATACGAATAGGGAAAGAACGAGACCCCTCTATGATTGAAATTTTTCCCTCAAAGGTGAATGAAGAGAAGAGATCATGATGGGGCCTTTCCACATTGGTGGTTGCTATTGGTTTGGCTTTGGGATCCAGGGAACTACTTTTAGCAATTCGACACTTTGGGTGTTTACAAGACTGGATCGTATGGCCTAGTTTTTTACAGTAAGAACAATAAAATTGGTTGCATCAAGGGGGGGTAGGTGTGGGACCTTTCGACATACCACTCACGTCCCCAAGGTTATCATCAGAGGAGGACCTAACATGCCGGAAAGTACCACGTTCCCTACGGCACAGTGACTCCACCAGCAAGGCGTACGCATCAGCCAGCTCAGCCGCACGCCCTAAATTAACCTCTCCACGCTCCTCCACATGCTTCAAGATGTGAAATGGTATCTTGCTCTTCCACTCCTCCAGGACTACCAAGTTTAACAAATCCTGAGGTGGCCATTAAGAAAACCTAGATAAATTAATTAATGGTCAAAAGATAAGATAAGTGGATTACCCTAGAAAATATCAGGGCAGTGGATAACCAGAAAGTCCCGGAAACTAACCAAGTTATACCTAGGGAAATTACACTTATGAATATTGTTCTTCTGATAAGGTCCTTAGATAAGGATAAGAGACTTGGAATAGGAAGGGCGTATTACGGCATTTATATAAAGATCAGGATTAACAACCCTGAGATACTTGAAACAGGAAGGGCGTATTACGGCATTAATATAAAGATCCGGATTAACAACCCTTGGATACTTGAAACATGAAGGGCGTATTACGGCATTTATATAAAGATCAGGATTAACAACCCTGAGATACTTGAAACATGAAGGGCGTATTACGGCATTTATATAAAGATCCGGATTAACAACCCTGAGATACTTGAAACAGGAAGGGCGTATTACGGCATTTATATAAAGATCCGGATTAACAACCCTGAGATACTTGAAACAGGAAGGGCGTATTACGGCATTAATATAAAGATCCGGATTAACAACCCTGAGATACTTGAAACAGGAAGGGCGTATTACGGCATTAATATAAAGATCCGGATTAACAACCCTTAGATACTTGAAAGAGGAAGGGCGTATTACTGCATTTATATAAAGATCCGGATTAACAACCCTGAGTAAACAGGAAGGGTGTATTACGGCATTAATATTAAGATCCGGATTAACAACCCTTGAGTTACTTTATTATTGACCCCGAATGAGATAATGAGAAGAACAATAATTGAGGCTTTATAATCAAGGGGTCCTGGTAGAGCGGGGCGTCCCAAGATATCACTTCACCCTAAACTAGTGACTATGGAACAGCCTACTCTGGAGCGAGGGTACGGCATTAAACAGATCCGGATTCTTCCCTACACTCGATAAGACTTACTACACGACTGCCACGTGTAATAACAGGTAAGCCTTATGACACTTGGAACCTAATATCCTACGTCTGTCACTCTTACTGTACGATAATACCAATATATGCACACACATATGAAGGAAGCCTTAAACCACTGTAAAGCAATTGTGAACAGAAGTGACTGGGAGGAATAATTAACAAGGAGCAACAACGGGGAGAGAAATATGGCACTTAATGTTGTGTCCTGTCAGGGTCGCCAATTGTTACGAGTTGGGGATTTAGAATATAGTTAAAAGTCTACCCAGATCCCAACAGGCAACAACAAAAAAAAAACAAAGACAATCGGACTATAAAAGGGTAGACAAAGGATGCGAGTTTTTGTTGTGTATAACAAGGTACCATAAATTCCTTAACAAAATATTCAGCTTTCTATAATTTACCCTTAACCATACTTAACCTAAACATTAACAGTATATACATATTTATACAACATTCAATAATTTGAAGCAAGGTGGAGGTGGGGGAGGCAATATAAGATTACAAATACTTAAGTGCGGAGCTGAGATGGCTGCCGAGTAAGGCTGAGTATTGTAGAAGACGGTAGGTAGGCACTGTGCCGTAGGTTTCCAGGATAGGTGATCCTGTGGTCACTTCCCAGAGTGAACTGAACTCTCCTCGAACTGGAGCTGACGAAGAAGACTTTGAGGAGGTGACACAACAACCAGGATATGGAGAAGGGAAACCCCGGAGTGGTAACTAAGAGTAGTCATACTCGGGTTTCGTCCCTAGATGGCGTTGCTCGTGGTGCTGGGTAGGTAGATCAGGACAATAGATGGCGTGGTTCGTAGTGCTGGGTAGGTAAATCATGACAATTGGTGGCGTGGTTCGTAACAGCCTTGTTATTGGTGGAGATGGTAATAATTGTTTGTATTCATAAAAGGTGGTGGTGGTGGTGGTGGTGATGATAAAGGTGGGCTGTTGTAGTGATGGTAGGACAAGTTATTGGTGATTGTTGTTGGAAGTGGTGGTGACCCTGTCAATGGTAGTAGTGGTAGGACGTGTTGTTGTCGGTGGTTCTGTTGGTGGTGGTTGTGGCGGTGGTTGTTGTGAAGGTGGTTGTGTTGGTGGTTGTTGTGGCGGTGATGATTGTCAAGGTGGTTGTGGTTGCGGGGTGGTGGTTGTGGCGGTGGCGGTGGTGGTTGTGGCTGTGATGGTGGCTGTGGGGTGGTGGTTGTGGCAGTTGTAGCGGTGGTGGTTGTGGCGGTGGTGTTTGTGGCAGTGGTGGATGTGGTAGTGATGGTTGTGACGGTGGTGGGGGTAATGGTGGTGGATGTGGTGGCGGATCATTGTGCAGGTGGTCGGATATATTGTTGTTGGTAGTTGTGGTGGTGTTTGTGGTTGTGACAGTGGTGGTTGTGGTGGTAGTAACTGTGGCCGTGGTGTTTGTGGCGGAGGTGTTGGTGGTGGTGATGTATGGTGGTGGTTATGGTGGTGGTGGTGGCGGTGGTGGTTGTGGGGGCGGTGGTGGGTTGTTAAGTTACTGGGAGGGCGTGTTGTTGGGGATAGCGGTGATCGTGGCAGTAGTAGTTGTAGCGGTGGTGGTTGTGGTGGTGGTGGTTGTAGAGGTGGTAGTTGTGGGTCATTGTGTTGCAAGCAGGGTGATATTTCATCTCCTGTACCGCTACATCTCCTGCACTAAGTTTAGCATGGAGTCTTTTGTCAGTAAGTGTATTTGCACATTAATTGTCTGAGAACACTCTGCTGGCTTGTCACACAAAAAGCATTCTATTGTGTTTTTTTTTTTTTGTCTCTTGGCTTTCGTGGTACCTTACTTCTGCAACCTTCATCACTGTTAACTACAGAGGTAGTTCCCCTTTTTTAGGCTCTTTGCAACATTGTATAGTTAAAGCTTAGTCTACAGCTCTCATGATATTTTGCATTATATTTCCTCAATGTTTCTGCAATACCATCTCCATCATCTAGTCTTTCCATATTAAGCCTTATTGGAAAGGCATTGGTTGAGTTGAAAAGAGGAATATTCCTGGCTAATTTGCAGTAGCCATCTTCCTTTCTTCTAGTAGGGTTAGCCTTTGGAGATTTAAGTTCTTTCTTCTTGTCATCTTGACATAGACAGCACCTGGCATAGTTTGTTTTCCTTTCAGGATTACTTTTAGGACTACTATTTATCGCCGAGGGTTTATTCTTTTACTACTGTATTATATGTACTCTCCTGTATGGGATACAATTAGGTTTGAGCAATTGTTTACCCTACACCTAGCTCGATCGTTCATCCAGTATCATTTAAGTCCCTTGGGATCTGTACACCATCGGGATAACTTTAACCCCCATTATCCTTGGCTCGGCTATCCCGTGCTGGCACATCCTGTCAATTCAGGTGCGGGGGTGCTGGTGGTAGAGTGGTACCGCTCTTGCCTTCGCAAGCGAGATGTCACGGGTTCGATTCCCAGGCGGGTGGAAGTTGTTTGGACATACTTCCTAGCCCCCATTAGCCCCTGTTCACCTAGCAGTAAAGTAGGTACCTGTTGTAAGTCGAAAGTTGCGAATTCGTATTCAGGGAAAAGTTGTTGGAGCTTCCAATAACTTGATGACATAAACCATTGACTCTTCGGCCTTCTATGCCTTTGACTCTTCAGGCTTCTACGCCCTTAACTCATGAAACATAAAGGCAAGCATGAACTTAGCATGCTTCCCTGTTTGGCAATGTAAAGGCTTCTGCCCTTCACCTTACACAAGGATGTAGGGGAGTGGCCAATAAATAATAATAAAAAACAAAAAAAATCAGGTGCGGCTACCTAACCTTATTTGGGGCTGATTAGGTAACATTTGGGACACTAAGTACTTTTATATGTATTAATATTTACTATGAGTTTCGTACCAAGCTGACATTGAACCCCCTGCTGAGTTCACAGCAATGTTGTCACCAGTGTGTCCTGGTAGTACATTGACATTCACTCTTTATTAGCATGTTTCCTTTGATTGATATCAATTTCAGAGTTTTCAACTCAAAATTCAGATTCTACATACTCAAAAACATGAAAATAAACACTGACATCACCTTAATTGATGAACACAATAATATTTATGCCAAAAAGGAAACTCCGACATCCACATTTCGGCCGTCATGGAAAATGGCCGCCATCTTGGAATTTTGAATGTCTAATCAGATAGATTTGATAATTTACCCATACTAGGGTGACAATAAAAAGTGAAAGTTTTTATTTTTAGATGGCCATTTGTCCAATACTGCGTACCCATGAAAAAAGAACACAGGCGAAATCCTGGGTCATTTGGACAATATTTAGAGGTGGCTCAAGCCATTTGAAGTTAACACTACTGAAATTATTATTGATTTTTTCTAATTTCTTTATTTATGAACCGATTACTATGAAACTTTGCAGGTATATGTAGAATGCAAATTCAAACTAAAGTTGTTCCTAACATTTTTTCTAAAAATGAGTAATGAGTATTTTGGCTGGTGCAGCTATTGGCAATGCAGAGGGGAGGGAGAGGCTGGTGTCAGTCCGGGTAGGGGGAAGAGGTTGTGTGCCAGTGTCTGACTGGTACAGTAGCATCAGTTGTGTGTGAGACGTGACGGTGGGTGTGTGTGCGTCGCTCTTGTTGCAGTATTACGGTTAGTACCATTGTCTTTGTCTAAAATCAATGCATCAATTTAGGTATATAACACTTTAAAAACTTTATACAAGTGATCTTGCATGCCGTATGCTTTATGGGTGCTGTTGTTTGCATAACAGTAACAACATAAGTTACATAAATGTTTTTGTTTGTTTCAGGTTCAATGGCGAGTACACGTTCAAAAACTGAAGTTTGGCTCAGTGGTCAACACACAACCGAAATCACGGGTGCACAACTTCCTTCAAGAGGAGATGTTCTACGTCTGTTTTTCCACGGTCACAATGAACATAAGAAAACAGTGAATGATTCTGCGAGTGAAGTTGCAGCATAGGTTATTAGTTTCTGGAATAAAGCACGGATTCCTACCATAACTGAGAAGAGTATTGGACGAAAGCTAGTGGATCTTTTTTTAATGTGGAAGGGACTTAAGAAAAACTGCACTCGCACTACAGACACACAACGTAAGAAAGAGGAAACTTTTTTTGATGAGTTAGAGGACCTCTTCGATGTTGCCCACCCCAAGGCAATGCAGCTCTTGACCATCAAAGAAGACCGAGCATTCCTGGCAGCGCAACGAGAAAAAGGGAGAAGAGGTGTAATGGCAGGAGTAGACAAAAAGATTGCTTGTTCCATGAAGCGTCGGGAAGAAAGCAAGAGTAAGCAATCTCTACAACAGAATCAAGCCAGTTCTGCTCTTGAATATGATGAGTTGGGTTCTTCGTCTGAAACAGAATCACAATCAAGCTCGTCATCATCTACAAGTTCTCTAGCGATATCACCAGTGGTATCTTCTTCCAATCGTAAACGTGCTACTCTCAAAGTACATTGGACCGCACTGGGATCAGTCACCGCTCTGCTCTCCGGATCGTCAGTGCCACGGCTGCTAGTCTAGGTCATGACCCAATGGAACTAGTTTTAAACTATGAGACAGTGCGTACTTCCCGAGCGACCCACCGTTCTGGGATTGCCAACGAAATTAAAGAAAAATTTCAACCTAGTGAAGTGCTCACTGTGCACTGGGATGGAAAAATTATTCCTGATGAACAAGGAGCGAGTGTTGACCGAATCGCCATTCTTGTCTCCGGAATCAATACTGAAAAGCTGCTTGGTGTCCCGAAACTATTGTCAGGGACTGGACAGGCCATTGCTACAGCAGTCAGTGCAGCGCTGGAAGAGTGGAAAATATCAGAGAATGTTTCAGCACTCAGTTTTGACACAACAGCTTCAAACACTGGGCACTTGTCGGGGGCATGTGTCATTCTGGAGCAGAAACTCGGCCGCCGTCTTCTGCATCTCGCGTGTCGTCACCACAACCTTGAGCTTGTTGCCGAGAAAGCGTATGTGGAATGCATGGGGCCTTCCTCTGGACCAGATATTACTCTCTTCTCTCGCTTCAAGCATAAGTGGAAGGACATCAGTCAAGATGACTACAGCCCTCTCTCAGACCTCCCTCCAAGTTTGTACGAGAAACGAGATGACCTCATCTGTTGCTGGAAACATCATCTGGGCAAGAAGCAGCAGCCACGTGATGATTACCGTGAGGTACTGGAGCTAGCAATCAGGTGTCTCGATGGAGCTCTACCCAAGTTTAATCTCCGACGGCCCGGAGCACTTCACCGAGCACGGTGGATGGCTAAGCTCATTTATGTCATGAAGATCCTGATTTTTGCTAATCAGTTTAAACTAACTGCTCGTGAGACATTAGGCTTGAAACGATTCACATTCTTTGTGCTAGAGGTGTATGTCAGTGCATGGTTCACGGCCTCCGTTCCATCCTCCGCTCCTGCTAATGATTTGCGGCTCCTCCAAGACCTGTCAGAGTACCACGACGTCAAAATATCAAGAACATGTCTCACAGTCTTCGGTCGTCACCTGTGGTACCTCAGTGAAGGCTTGGTGGGTCTTGCACTCTTCGATCCACAAGTTAATGCAACAATGAAGACAAACATAGTTCGGGCAATCGTTGAGAGGAAGGCGACCGAGGATTCACCAAAAAGTGCTGCTCTTCCTGCCACATCTTCCCTTCCCACAAAGCAGCTCTCAGACTTTGCTTCTAGAGGATCAAACTTTCTATTTGAAAGTCTCAAAATGAAGACTTCTTTTTTGTCCAAGGAACCTGACACATGGTCTGATGATGAAGACTTCAAAACTGGCGTCGCAGTTGTGGGTGGTCTCAGAGTCATCAACGACACTGCAGAGAGAGGGATTGCCTTGATACAGGCATTCAACAGCAAGATCACGAAGAGTGAAGATCAGCGTCAACATCTGCTGCAGGTTGTTGAAGAGCAGAGGCGGTCACAACCAGGGACATCAAAACAGGACCTTACAAGCAAAAAGGGAAAACAATGAATGGGTTGTCCACACCTCTCCCACCCATTGATGTAAGCGTGTTCACTGCAGTTTCATTTTAAAAAGGAATTAATCATTTATATGTACAGTGTACACATAAACTTGCTCAATATGTAAATTTTAAAATAAACCGGCATATTATGAATATTCGTATTTTTTGCCTATAAGGATAAAACTTCAATTGACTTGAGCTACCTCTAAATATTGTCCAAATGACCCAGGATTTCGCCTGTGTTCTTTTGTCATAGGTACGCAGTATTGAACCAATGGCCATTCCATTTAATCAATTTTAGAAATTCACCCCTATGCACTATTGTCACCCTAACCCATACTGAATCTTCATGCCACTTTTCATACTTATACACCATTTGCAAGAGTTCCTAAAAAACTGACACTTAGCCACTTTGCTAAGTTCAGTATTGGACAAAAGTGCTAGAACTACAGCTTATCATATTCAACTTGTGAAAACAATAAGAGAGGATAGATTTCAAATGTACTGTATGTGCTGGCTTTAACACATTTGATGCCTTGGGTGTTCAGACTGAATCGCATAAATTATTACTGTGCTGTAGGTGGCTGGCTGTTTACATACGAGGCATGAGTTCAGTGACTGACATGCACCCAGGCATTTTTTAGGCTTCTTCCACTGGTGAATTTGCAGTGAATAAAACAAACAAACCATGAACAGCTAAATACTTATTTAAAGGGAAACGGAGGGACATTAGGTCTCACTGAAAACCCAGCAGCCCTCAGATACTGGATGATAGCTAAGCCAGATAATGCAAGAATGGTTCAAAAGTGTTAATACGTTACTGGTCTAAGGGTACATTTTGTATATGGAAGCAGACACCATATACATGTTAAACATTGCTATAAGGGCTGTAATGAGCGGGATGGTTGTCCGCCGCTCGTTTGCTTGTTCGCGGTCCCACTCGGGGAGGGAGAGGGGTAGATGGAGGTGAGAAGGTCGCTGCTGCCTCATCTCATCGCACACCAGACACTATCCAGCCGTCACCACAGCTGTACTCTCACCCTGCTGTTCGATTCCAACTCTGGTTGTGTACCCATATGAGGTTATTGGGGCTCTTTGGCTGATTCCCCAGTCCTTCACTATTTGGCTGTCAACTCCGGTCACCTACTCCCGTTACTGCCGCGGCTGCCACGTGATCGCCACTTCCTTCACGCCCTATCCACCGTCCGTGCCCTGGCGTCTCTCCTGAGTGGCAAGACATCGCCCATCAACGCCGGCGCCAAGTGAGGAAGCTGCTCTGGATCTTCCCCCTGAGAGCGGATCACAGCGTTTCCAGAACATTTTACCGTGCTGGTTAGGAGGAATATTCATCTGCAGTCTGTAGGAAATACCTGTACTTTGTTTTATTAATTGTTTTGTTTTAAGTAATTTACTATTTGTGTGAGTGGTGTCAGAGTTTAAATTATTGTGATTATTTTCGTAGTTAAGAGATGTCAATCTCTAACGGTTGTTTGATACCCCTTGGAAACCCATGGTTCATGACTTTCCTTTTTTTGAGATCCTGGTTAGGCTGGCAAGGGATTTATATCCCAAGGGCCAGGCCTTTACAATTGCACCGTTTCTTGGTAATCCCTTTGACGAAGACAGTGGTGAGTTGTATGTTCTAAAATCCAAAGATGCAATGCCCTAATAAACTATTGAATGTGTGAATAACGTGAAAAAATTTGGTGCTGAACATTATGATGAATTTGTGTAGGAAAGATTCATCAACCAAACAAAACCATTACAGATCCAATTAACAAAAACAAACTGTCTCTTTTCATAACTGCACCTAAATCTAAATCAAAGCTTGACGGCCAAGTCACGGCACTCAAGAAGGATAGTGCACTGTCTTGTTGGTTATAAATTGCATGCCAGATTGCATGAAATATTTATTTTTTTTAATATGAAAACCAGGAATGAACTTGGTGAATGTTTTGCCAGTTGTGCAGGCAAAATTGTGAATGGCGCTACATTGATTACACCTGCACCTGGCATGACATTTTGCGAATATGCAAAGACTATATTTGGGCAATGTTATAAGAGACCCTGAAATGACAAAAAATTAAACTATATATTGCTTGGGAACTGGAAGGAAAGTTCTTCCTGGAGGTAAACCACAATCAAACTGGAATGGCTTTCTTACACTGAATGAAAATAAAACTGAACTTCATCATTTCTTTACAAACTATCTTAATGACAACAATGAAAGTGGAAAATTAGTTTGCAACACTTTTAATAAATCAGTTCTTTTATCACCATTGCATAACTTTATGTACCTTAACGAAGAGGAAAACCAGGGAAAACACAAACATCTTGACTAAGTTGGGTTTCTTTAATCACTAACGTTTCAGCAAAATCATTTTCCATCATCAGAGCCTAGAAAACAAAATTTTTTGAAAATTTAAAAAAAAATACAGGCGATATACAATAAAAAACATAACATTATACGAAAATTTACCTTCCATAAAATTTAAAGAAAGAGCACTCCAATTTAAAATCGACAAAAATGACGAGAGACCTAAGTACAAAACTAAAATCAGGAATAAAAAGGTGTGAAATATAAATATACAGGGGGTATTACCTTAATTTAGACGAGCCTTAGTGAGAAAAACACAATAATTCACAGGAAGCCATATCACAAATGGATGGCTTTACTTTATACTGATGCAAGGCTTTCATAATGAGGAGGTCCGTCTCACAGTTGCTCCTGCCAAGTACTGAGAAATCAGACTGCGAAAACGGGTGGTTATGTTGGTGGGCGTGGTTACGCATAGCTGAATGTGGTGGTTGCGTGATTAACTGACCTGTTCGGACGGAACGGCCCAAGTGTTCATGGCTGCGAGTTATCAAATGTCTTTTTGTTTTACCTATATATGCTGCTCTACAGCTACCACACGTAAATTGATAAACAACTGAGGATTACAGGTGTGTGGGTGTGGTATCTGTAATTTTAAAGAATTTTTTAATTGAACTCTGGGTTTGAAGACTAGTCTAAGAGAAATTTGTGGATAGAATTCATTGAAAAGCTTCTTAAGTTTGTTTCTAAGGGTGAATCTGAGTGGGCCTGTGTACGGGATGGTGAAATAGATAGAATATTTAGGGATGGTGTGGATTTGAGGCTGTGTGGGACTAAAAAACCTATTAAGGGTTTTGCCAATATAAGTGTCTGTAAATCTCTTAGGGAAACCATTGTTAAAGAGTAGTTCCTTTATGTATTTTAGTTCAATATCCAAGTGGAAATAGCTTGAACATTTACTAAAGGCTCTGTTGGTAAGAGCGCGTACTAGATTACGTTTGTAATTAAGAGCAATAAAAGATGAAAAGTTTGAACTCAAACCAGTGAAAGTTGGTTTTCTGTATAAGGCTGTCTCGAAACTATTGTAATGACGGTGGATATTAACATCAAGGAATGGAAGAATATTGTCCTTTTCCAATTCACAAGTAAATTTGGTGTTGCCATGTTTCGAATTAAAATAATTTAGGAACATAGAAGCGTGATCAAGTGATCTGAAAATTTAAAAAAAGTGTCATCAACATACCGACGATAGAACAAAGGCTTAAATTGGGCGGGACATTCGGTTAGCCAAAGCTTCTCGTGGTAACAGAGGAAAGCGTTGGCCAACGTGGGACCTAAGGGTGAACCCATAGCAACACCATCACATTGTTTATATGCTTTGTTATTAAATAGAAGCAAACAATCGTTTACAGCCAGTTTTAAAAATTCTTTAAATTATGGTCCATTGAATCCCTCAATTATATCAGTATTTGAGAACAGTTCATCTGTACATATGTCAATAGTTTCGGCAAGAGGGTTGTTGGTAAATAGAGACTTTATATCAAAGCTCGCCATAACACAAATGTTGACCTCTGACCCAGCTTGGAGAGGGTCGTGCCGATCGTGCTCCCGTTAGAGACCAAGGAAAATGGCCGCTTTGGATCGTTGTGTCGTGGGGGAAGAGGAGGGGAGTGTGGGGAAGGACGACCTCCTTGCCACGCTGTTAAGGCAGCTGGGGCAGTTGAGGTTGACACTCTAAAGGGGGAAAATGAAGCCCTCAGGACGGAACTCCTTCAGGAAGGTGTCCTGCCTAGCATGACACCTGCGAAGGAGGAGCAGGCGTGGAGAGTAGTTGTCTCCAAGGGGACTAGGGTCAGGCTCAGGAAAGCTGACCAGGGTGTGGAGTGTAGTAACCCTTACCAGGTGCTGCAGGAAGCTGGAGAGGAAGAGAAGAGGCAGGACGTTATGGATCAAGGAGAGGAAAGGGCAGTTGTACAAACCCTGCCCACAGGTAAGGTCGTGGTAGTAGGTGACAGCCAGGTGAGGTTTATGGATAGGGCTTTTTGTGCGAGAGATAGGAAACGTAGGACTAGGGTGTGTTTTCCTGGGGCTGGGATAGGGCATGTAGCCGAGAGGTTAGACAGAGTTTTGTCAGGGGAGGGTACCAATCCAGTAGTGTGTCTTAGTGTGGGAGGAAACGACATAGGTAAGGTTAGGAGTGAGGAACTTTTCAAGAGGTATAGGGAGGCGCTGGGGAAGATTAGAGATAGGGGAGGGATCCCGATAGTATGTGGTGTCTTGCCTAGAAGAGGGGTTGGTCGTGAATGGCTGTCCAGGGCAATTGCTATTAATTGCCGACTGGAAAAACATTGTGCAAACAATGGTTGGGCATTCATTGATAACTGGCAACGATTCTATGGCAACGACTACCTGTAATGTCGCGACGGAGTACACTTGTCTCGTGAGGGGGTAAAGACGTTGTCTGCATCCCTGGAGGGTGAAATTGTCAATCCGAAGGGGGGGTTTCGCCAGTAGAGAGGGGTCGGGGAAAGTGGGAGTCAAAAAACAAGCAGGTCCTGGGAAGTAAAATTAGTTGCTCAGGACAAGGGGTAAAACAGGACCAGGGAAGAGTAGGTTTAAATGTATACTATACAAACAGTAGGAGCGTTAGAAATAAAATAGACTTGCTGAGAGCGGTTGTATGTACCGAGAATGTAGACGTCATAGCAATCACCGAAACTTGGATGAATCTGGCGAGCAAAATTTTTTTATCAGAGTACCACATAGAAGGGTAAAACCTTTTTCACAAGGACAGGGAAGGTAGGAAGGGGGGAGGGGTCGCACTTTTCGTCAAGGATACATTAAAATGTTGTACTAATAATTCAATAAAGGGTGAAATAGGAACCGAGTCTGTGTGGGTAGAAATCACGGAAGGAAGAGAAAAACTAATTATGGGAGTGATTTACAGGCCCCCAAGTCTTAGGAAAGAAGCAGCTCAGCCCATATGGTAGGAAATGAGTAGGGCAGCAAAATATAACAACCTATGCATTATGGGGGATTTCAACTTCAGAAATATTGACTGGGACAACATTGTAGGCGACTATGAATCTGAAGACTTCCTAGACGCAGTACAGGACAATTTTTTGAAACAACTAATTACAGAATCTACTAGAGGTGACAATATATTAGACCTAGTATTAACAAATAAAGAAAATATTATCAGAGATATCACAGTAGGGGAAGAACTAGGTAACAGTGATCACAGAGAAATCAGGTTCACCCTAAATTGGGAAACGAAAAACAATGACAATAAGACCTGATCACCTTCCTTAAAAGTTCGAAGGTGCACATTATTAATTTTATCAAACTTATTTTTCATACTCTCCTGAACGTTAGCCAGTTAAGAACATATGCAGCCATTGGAAAAGCTTCATACTCACTTATCCATTTCTCCTTAAGGACCTTTAAGGGTCCTCTAACCTTATGTCCATAAATCAACTGAAAAGGGGTAAATCCTAAACTTACCTGTACATTGTCTCTCGAAGAGAGCAACCTTCATCCCAGTCCTTACCCATCTCTAATCAAAAGGCTCTACTCATAGCTTTAAGAGCGTTGTGGAAGCACTCTGTGACTCTCTGACTTTCAGGGAGGAAAGCCATCGAACGAAACTGACGGACTCCCAAGGATTTCATTACCTGCTCGAACAACTCAGAGGTAAAGTATGACCCTTGATCCGACTGCATAGTGGCAGGAAGACCAACCTGTGTGAAAAACTTGATCAAGGCCCGAACAACGCTCTTCATGGTAATACAGTAATTCAAAAGGGAGTGGCCTCGTGATATCGGGTAGCAACATCAATGGTGGTTAGCAAGAGTTGATGACCTCGTCTATAGTCTTTGGTAGCGGTCCCACACAAACTCTGACTACTTTTTTGAAAAATTCTTCGACGACGGGGATTGGGTGAAGAGGGACTGGTTCGGTGCCAGTTCCAGATATGCCTGTAACCTGACAAATGTGACATGTCCTACAGTATGAGCTACCATTTTATTTAGGCTTTGACCAGAAAAAAATGTGAGATAATCTTAGTGTATGTCTTACGTACAGTACACCAAGGTGACCGTCTACATCATTGTGGGCAATAATAAGAATCTCTTGCTGTAAGGGCTTCGGAATGACACTCTGATGGCCTATCTCCCAGGGATGATCTGCCTGGGTTGTTAATGGTCTAAATTTACGCTATAACAGATAACACTTGAGGTAAAAACAGTTAAGGAAATTATTCAAATCAGATTCATCAAAAAGGTGATCGTAGTGACGTTTCAAATCTCAATCACGAGACTGCTCTTGAGTAGGGTTGTGCCCTAGTGATGGGAAAACTCGATGTATCGGCTGGGCCTGGTAGCGTGCAATTTAACTCATAAGCGGTCTCATCAAAGAAATTGCGGAGAGAATCATCCTTGGAGAGGACATCTTGACTATCACAAGGCTCATCGACAAGTTTAAATACATGGCTATGTGGATTTTCTTCAGTTAAGACGGTCTCCGAAGCATTACGGCTCATACTGCGAGTAATCGCCCAAGTAGGAAAAAGCTTAGAAAATTCAATAATTCTAGAGTTTTATTCTCACAAGTGGGCTTAGCAGACACTCTAGAGCAAGGTGAAACTTGATCTCCGGCAAGATCATTAGCTGTTAAGATTGAAATACAAGCGACTGGTAGAATGTCGACTACTGACAAGGTGACGTCATCAGAGACAAAGGCACATTTAAGGTGATCATTAAACAAGGGATATTTAGCAGTTCGAAGTATACCTGATAACATTTCAGTCTCACTCGTATATTATTCTAAGTTGGGAACAGCAATCTTAAGTATACATGATATTTCAGAACCGGTGTCTCGTAAAACAGTAACAGGGAGAGAGGCTGGAATAGTTCCTTATGGGCTCGGAGATCTTGCGAACAAAATGGTCTAAATGAACGTGGTACATTAAGAGGAGAAACTCCAGAATGTGTGAGCACCGAATAAAGTTTATCATTGGCATGGGAGTCAAATAATTCCATTTTATTAGGGACAACACTGACGTGGAATACAAGTCTGTTTTGGCCAGAGGAATGGAGTTTTGGCTATGACATGACCAGTTTGTTTACGATAACGGTAAATAACACTATTCCTCTCCCCAGAAAAGTGAGCTTTACTGCTCTCCAGTACAGTGTTCTCACGTAAATCTGACAAGGTAGGTCGTGAAGAGATCCCCGAGGCAATCGTCAGTGCAGTCCTGGTAGTTTGCTCTTTACTTAAATTTGAAGATGGGTGCTCTGTGAAAATTAATTATCAGTATTAGTGAGAGAGAAATGATGAGCAGCAGGACCAGCTGCGACCAAGATGCGAAACCCACGCCCATCTACATAAGCTCGCACCCTAGCAAGGATACAAAGCTTGATTTCCTCGAGTAGAGCAGTTCTAATAATTCTCCATACCCGAGGTTGGACAACTCGCTCTGAACCCACTTTCGACGCAGATGTTGATTTTGTCGGAAGAACTCGACAAATGTTTGTTTGTTGGCTTTCCGGCAGTTGCAAAACTGTTGCCGAAAAGCTTCAGGAGTTCGCTGATATGCATTAAGCAGTGCAGTTTTGAATACTTCGTAGTCCTCAAACTCAGAGGTGTCTAATGCAACAAATACCTCCAGTGTTCTCCCTACAAAAGAACTGTACGCCAACAATGCCCATTTATCTGCATAGCAATCATGAAGCCTGGCTCTTCTTTCAAAATGAGGGGAAAACCCTGAACATTCCTCGTCATTAAATTTTGGTAAAAAGTGGGATGCTGCCTCTTCATTAAAATGCTGCAATCCCTTACCCCAAGCAAGGTGTCAAACTTGGTTAACGCACAGCCTCTCATTCTCAAGATTACGGCTCTCTAGTTCCAACTCTTCACTGAGAAATGCTTCTTCCAACAAATGTTTAGACACCAGATTCCCGATTCTCGTTTTTTTAATGTGCAGCCTGAACCTCCAAACCATAGTGGGTGGCTAAATGATTCCAAAGGGCTTTAGTTAAATCAGCAAGAGCCTCCACTGACTGGTTAGCTACAATATACTCAAAACTGAACATGGTTGCAGTGAGAGAGAGAAATTCAAACGAGAATAAATAGAGCCAACTATATATATATATATATATATATATATATATATATATATATATATATATATATATATATATATATATATATATATATATATATATATATATATATATATGTAATATTCAGAAATTTCAGAGTAATTTCAAACGCCGCGCTCCCCGCACATAGCGAGAGGTTGTGGAACTAGGCCTATATGAGATTAAATGGAATTTGCCGAATTAATAATGATGCGATTCATGAAGTTAAGGAACTAGTATTGAATTTGAAATTATTATAAATCGTTTATCAGTCTGAATAATGTTAAGGGTGTCCCAAGGAGTTATTAGTTAAGCGGAAAATACGTCATTAGGCCTAAGCTAACGCCTTGAGAGGACACGAGGCTGGCTAGCTGAGTCACAAGGAAGCATTCCGACCAACAGGACATCCCTGCGCGTCCGTCACAGAAATAGTCACGTGGCCTAGTCACCTGTGTTGCGCTATTGCAGTATAACAAGTAAGTCTCATTCGATCTCAGACAAGGTTTAGATAGGGCAGTGATAAAGTTAACAAGAGCTAACAGTGAGTTCATTTCAGGGTTTCCGTCAGAACCCATTTGACTGCGAGAAATTGACGACGGGACGATCGTTGGGGTCATCAGCTCTCCTCTACTTCGGCTCACAATACCACATATCTCAAGCAGCTTAGTGAAACCCTCTTGCTAACGGGAAGCTAAAGCTTCTCTCAACTGTACAAGGTCTGATTGGCTCACTCCCTTCCGCTTCATGGATGTACTGGGGGTAAAGTGAAGCCAGCTGAGTGATACAGGGCCGCACACTGGGGCCAAGAGTCAGGGGAGTTTAGAGGTACCCCTTCCAAGATGGAGAAAGGCTGGTTTGGGCCTTAAACTACGGGTGCCTGTTGGTTGTGCCTTAAACGACTACGGAGTGTAGGTGGAATCTGTGTGTGTGTTAGGTTAGGAAGCATGGTTCATGGGTATTGGTGGACTCAGTAACTTTTTAATAATAGTGACAATGTTTTTGTGTGTAGTTAATACTATTTTTTCAGTTACTAATGTATGCTGTGTGCATTTAATATTTCTTTATTATCTCTGTTAGGTTCTGAATAATAAGTTCTATATACAGGAGAGAACACAAACACCTGTATAGTTTTGTAGGTTCGGTTTACTGGATAAGAGTATGTACACAGAGGGAAGCAGTACTCTCCCTTGGCTAGGCTCCTTGTCAACTGCTATAGGCGACGTATGGCAAGTGATACATTAGCAGCTTCCATACGTCGCCAGGCACATTAATTAAGCATGTGGGATATGGTAATAACATTGCCACACACTGCTAGCTAGGCTGAATAAATAATACATAAATGGAGCACATACATAATATACATACATGACATATAATCCAGCATACATAATATACATACACCTCCCTCCCCCCTATACGCTCATAGCAAAGTCTTGAGCAGACCTTTTCTTTTGGATCCGTTCTGAGCGTCGAGGGACTTCATCACTGGGAAGGGTATGGGACTCAACACTGGTGGCGGGGCCAGCAGAAGGCATTGTTACGGGTCGGAGAAAACGGCGGTTCCTCCACCACACACGACCACTGGGTAACCGCACCTGGTAGTCCCGTGACCTGCCGAGACCCATGACTACGCCTACTTTGTCCCAACGTAGGGAGGTCGGGTCCTGAACACGGACTTGGGTGCCGACACTCAACCTGGGGAGAGAACGGGCGTGGTCATTGTAGCGGGCGACGACGTCCTGAACACGTTCGGCGGCTCGGCGGTCACAATCCTCTGTCTTGGCCTGCCACTCCTTGGAGAAGGATTGAGGGTGAGCAGGGACACAAGAACGAAGGGGGCGTCCATACAAAACCTGGGCAGGGGAGCGTCCGGTGTAGTTAGGTGTGTTGCGGAGTTCAAGAAGACCCCTGTCGAAGGCCTCGCAGTCAATGTTCCCAGAAGGGGCCACCTTAAGGATGAGGTGCTTCAGGGATTTGACAGCAGCCTCAGCGTGGCCGTTGGACTGCGGGTAATGGGGCGATGACAACACATGCCGGACTCCCCATCGGTCAAGGAACGCAGCAAAGTCCCGGCTTGTGAACTGAGGCCCTCCGTCGGTTCGCAGGCGTACAGGAACGCCCACGTCACGGAAGTAGTGGCGGAACTTGCTGATGGTGGCGGCAGACGTCGTGTCATTACCGCACTTGATGACAACCGGCCAACCAGAGAGACGGTCGACGATAACGAGGAAGGACTTTCCTGACACACAGAAAAAGTCGGCCGACACAGACTCAAAGGGGCGGGTGGGGTTGTCGTCAATCATAAAGGGTTCCTGCTGCTGGCTGGGTTGTAATACTTGGCGGGGCTTACACACCTGGACAGCATTGGAGATGTCGGGGTCGATGCCAGGCCGGAACACAGTCTGTCTTGCACGCCGTTTGGTGGCCTCGGCTCCACAGTGACTGTCGTGGAGGCGAGCCAAGGCGTGGAGACTTGAAGCAGCAGGGACAACTACCGAGGGAGAGGTGTCACTGGCCAGAGGTAGGGGTAGGGCGGCAGCAGGGTAGTTGCTGCTCCCTTCGTGCACCCTGTTGGCGTGTTTTACCTCGAGAATCGGTGTTGGGAAGTCCTGGGAGATGATGGCCAACTCTTGGCAATGTCTGTAGGACAGCAAAGGAGTCGGGACGCCATTATGCACATCAATCCAGGCTTGACACGACCTGTTGCCAAAGGTGACGTGTGCATAGAGTGAACCTAGGGCCGGGGTCATCTGTGAACCATCTGCCATAAAGCGGAGATCCTTGGGGGGCGGTCCTAGATCACTTGGAGAGAGCCCCAAGCATTGCAAATGCTGGGGACCGATGACTGTAGCATCAGCGCCGGTGTCGGGCAACATCTGAAGACGGGATGACACATCGCCGTAGGTCACGATGACGCTGATGTACTGGGGGACTTTGGTCCTGGGACGCGGGGGGGAGCACACATTCCTAATGTGGCTCGAGCGTTGTCAGGAGTCGTCGTGCCTCTGATTGGAAGACTGTGGGCGGCCCTCTCTGGTGGAGGGGGGCTGAAGCTTCCGCCGACGCGGTCCCTTGGGTATGTTGGAAGGGCAACACTTGTCATAGTGGCCCAGACGACCGCACACATTGCACTGGACGCGTTTGGCTGGGCACCGTACTGTGAGTGACCAGTGGCCCTTACGGTCACAACTGTTGCAGGTAGACTGAGCAGCTGGACACACCTGTGTTCCGTGCTGCTTACCACAGTTGTTGCAAAATAAACCGGGCGTGGACGTGGTGGGCGAAGGCGTAGGAACAGACTTCTTGTCCTTCTTGTACCGGGACACAGCGCGTACAGCTGTAGGGGGAGCACGGATGGCAGAGATGGCACACCTGGCAGCCTCATAGGAGCGACATATCGTCAACACATCCTTAAGAGAAGAGGAAGAGTCGAGGGAGGTGAGGCGTTGGACAAGTTCCTCGTCCTTAACACCCATCAGGATCACCTGCTTCAACTGGGTCTCCTCGCACTGCTGGTGGTGGCCTGGACATATATCTACCTCTTCCGAGGCTCTCTTTAGACGCACGTAAAAGGCATCAAAAGACTCACCCTCCATCTGTCTGCAGCTAAACAATTCCCTCCTGCGCAGAGCTTCATTCTGCTGTCCTCTGATGTGCCGTTGTAGAACGTCCAGTACCTCCTCTACAGACAGCAAAGAGGTTGGGGGTACCTGCAACGTATGTTCCAAGACACGCTGAATTTCCAAGGACAGGCACATGCGCAGCTGGATGAGTTGTTTAGGCTGTGACAAACTCTGGAGATCCACCATTGTAGAATAATCAGTCCACCGTCGCCGCCATTCACGAAAAGTCTGGAAAGTCTCATCAGGCTTCAAGATGGGCGGCGTTTGAGCTGCTGCTTTAGGTGGGGCTGGGGGGCGTGAAGGAAGCATGGATGAGGTATCTGAACCAGTCAGTACCGAGGCAGTGTTAGAGCCAGGGGCTTGGTTAACAGTGAGGCGAGATATCAAGGCTTCAAACCGTTCACTGTCTTCCAATCTCCGTTGGTTGTCTCGTTCTGCCTCTGCTTGCCTTCTGTGCTCATCCGCCAAACGTCTGTGGGCTTCATCCTCGCGTTTCTCATCTCTCATAAACTTCAGTAAAGCAATTATCTCTGGAGACAACGCTGAATATTGAGGTGAGGGACTGCGCGATGTGGGGGCTGGAGCGTCGTGGCCGGCCTGGTCATCCATCTCTGCGGGGCTATCACCCGCCTGACTCATCCAGGCGCTGGGTCCACGGCGACATAAGGCGTGAGACATAACTACTTCATCTGTGTACTGTGTCTTAAATCAGTGTTGACCGGTCAGCCCGTCGTATCAACAAGATTTCAGACAAAAAAATTAATTAAATACACAGATAAGTAGATTATATATATAAAATATATATATGGAAGCCGCGCGGTCAGCGAGTGTTAGTACATGTATGTGTGTCAGTGAGTGTGTGTCCAGGGCGGGCAAAGCATCTCGCCCCAGCTGTGAGGGGGGGTGGAGGCGGCGCTGTGAGGGGGTGGAGGGAGAGGCGCGGCGACTCCCAGTCAGTCCAGTTACCCTCAGAACGCGGTCAGAGACGGGTGCACTGAACTCTACTCCTTACAAATGCCCAGAACATGCCGTATACCTTGGGAATCCTTTAGAACAAGGTCACACATGAATGGCACGAACACACAATGCACTAAACACTTCACAGAAAATCACTGTCACTGACACTGCTCAAAGTTGCTGAGATTCTTCGAGGAGAGGTGACGCGCGGGAATTGACCCAAGGCAGGAGGAGTCCGTACGCCGGCTTTCCACAGACTTTGCACTATCACTCGTAATTATCCAGTAAGATCCTACTCACTGCGCCATGCTAGGTTCTGAATAATAAGTTCTATATACAGGAGAGAACACAAACACCTGTATAGTTTTGTAGGTTCGGTTTACTGGATAAGAGTATGTACACAGAGGGAAGCAGTACTCTCCCTTGGCTAGGCTCCTTGTCAACTGCTATAGGCGACGTATGGCAAGTGATACATTAGCAGCTTCCATACGTCGCCAGGCACATTAATTAAGCATGTGGGATATGGTAATAACATTGCCACACGCTGCTAGCTAGGCTGAATAAATAATACATAAATGGAGCACATACATAATATACATACATGACATATAATCCAGCATACATAATATACATACAATCTCAATCTCAGATATAACCTTTGTTCCCCAGAGTAGTGTTTAAGTTAGGTTAGGAGGTGTGTATCTATTGGGGTAATATAATTTTGTTGAGCACCCTGAAGGCCTATTCAGGGTGGAGTTAATAAGCTCTGATTTTTATACCATTTTCTCAGTGCTGGATATAGTTTTGGTGAGTGCCCTTAAGGCCTATTCATTTTAGAGTTATTAATTTCTTATTTTTTTAATACCATTTTCTCAGTGGTTGATGTTTTGTTGAAAGCTCTTAAGGCCTGGTTCATGTGTGCAAGCAACATTTCTTAATACTTTAAACTTATTATCCTCTAATGAGGCATTGCCAGAGGTTCTAATAATTTCAACATCATTTATAACTTTTATTCCCCAGAGTAGTATTTTAAGTTCAGGTTAAGAAGTGCGCATATTGGTGTACCACTATTTGATTGTGTTTGTAGTGTTGGAGGGAATATAAGTGTAAATTTTGCAGTGTGTCTCATTCATCCCAGTCACAGACGCTATCCTTCCACGGGCCACGGACAATTCATTTTGTTTAGTAAAGTTAAGTGTTCTTGTGCTGGTTTGGGATTTTTTACTAAGGGGCGCTTCCACTGCAATTACCATCTAATAATCTTTAATAAACCCCAAGTCAAGTGAGAAATTAAAGTCCAGTAATTCCGACCGGTTACACACATATATATATATATATATATATATATATATATATATATATTATATATATATATATATATATTATATATATATATATATATATATATATATATATATATATATATATATATATATATATATATAAGTCTTGTCGTGATCCCAATATCCTTTATACCTGGGGAGTGAAACCTACTCCAATTTACCATCAAATAAAGGAACAAACAGGGAACACAGCAATAATTATCCCCATAAAAACCGACTCAACTGAATGTACTTGAATAAATACGAATAAGTTGGAGTAAGTGAGTCACAAATGGGAAGATAATTAAATAATTCAATTTATGTTCTTAAAAGAGTACTGTCTAGCAACCATGGAATTTAAGGGAATATGTGATTGTATATTAAAATAAGAGTGATGACGGAAGGGTGAAATAATACCGTGAAGGAGTTAATTCAAATGAATACTACTTAACATTAACTATATTAAACACAGATATTACAATATATATACAGCAATCATAACCAACTGGTTATTTCCTACCAAATAGGAGATTCCTTAACACCAGGATCCCTACCTAGGCCTAAGTTAACGTGCCACTAATTACCAGATACCACTAGGGTATTGTAGATGACTGAACAAGGCACGTCTGTACTGGGCAAGTGTCGAGGCTAGAGTGGTGTGGACACGTCCTACCTATGCTACGGTTTTTATTTGAGAGAGAGTCTCTGGCCACGCAGCATATGAGTGAGGAGCGTCTTAGCTCACGTGACTTAGGACAGTTGCCAAATAGTCTCATAACTAAATACTACTACTCTTGGTTTGACTTAACAGAGTAACACAAATGCTGCATATTAATGACATACATAGATATACAATTAACCTAAATAACTAAGAACAACAATAAGATAATAGTAAAAATAACAAGTTATTAATAGCTTGTGTGGAGTGGAGGCGTAAACAGATACCACACAACATGCGTGCTTCTATGGGTTACAGGCACATGACAATATATATATATATATATATATATATATATATATATTATATATATATATATATATATATATAATATATATATATATATATCTTGATAAAATCACACGGGAAAAGGGAAACAACGGAGCACCTTAGCTTTCGTCTCTATTCAAGACATCTTCAGAGGCAACTGGATTACATGGACAGAGAGAGGCTTAAATATACAGGGTGACCTTAAAAACATGAGGTCAGGTCATAATGATGTTTTTAAGGTCACCCCGAATATATGTGAAGGCTTGGACAACTGCTCCACTTGCTGCAAAGGCACCAAAAGGAGATCTGATGTTGCTTAAAGCTCTACAAGACTACAGTATCATCAGCGATGCCATATCAAAGGCAACTTTCCACAAAATGATGAGACACCTTTGGTACCGCATTTTGGAAGCTATGAACATTGTTATTGGAGAAGAAAAGCATGTCAAACGGGTTACAATCAATCCAGACACACTCTAAGTGAAGAACCTACATGATTTCACGACAAAGAACACAAAGTCATTCTTCAAAAAACTCAACTTGAATACAGATTTCCTGGCCCTCCCAGTAGAACAGTGGATAGATGATCCTGGGTTCCAAAATGCAAAAGCCAGTGTACAAGCTTTGTCTGTGATCAATGATCATGCAGAAAGAGGATTAGCCTTAGTCCAAGATTTCTCAGGCCGCATCACCAAGGACGAACAGCAACTGCAGTATCTACTGCAGGCAGTTGCTGACCACAGGAAATCATTCCCTAATGCCCTCAAGCAGACCTTACTGGGCGACAAAGAGTGAGACTGTTCCTCATGCGACCCCTGCCTTGAGCAGCAAATAACCACTTAGACTAAGTGGAGGGGGGGACCAGGCTTGGGGGCTGGGGAATGATGTGTTATGAACATTAAGCATAGGCATAATATTGTTAAATTTCATTTGACTTGAGTAACCTCTAATTATTAAGATATTTCAAAAAATATTTTACAGGCAATGTTCTACCCCAAATGAAAACTTTTGCCATGGTCTGTGACAAAAAAATGTTCCCTAAACTCTTTCAAGACTCGAGGGAAAATTTCATCCGGCCCTGGGGATTTTGTTTTCTATAGTTAATTTATCCTCTAAAGAACATCCTCTTTTCTGATAGCTATATTCTTAAATTTCTCTTCTTCATTTCCCCTAAATATCAGTTCCACCTCTGGAATTTCCTCATGAATTTCTTCTGTGAAAACTGAGAAGAAGTAGCTTTTCATTGCTTTGCTTATTTCTGCACTGCCATTCATCACCTCCCCCCTCCCTGACTTTAAAGGCCCAACTTTGTCCTTGACCTTTGTTCTATATACCTGGAAAAATCCCTTGGGATTCGCCCGGGATTCACTTGCTATTTTGATTTCATAGTCTCTCTTTGCTTTCCTTTCATTTTTCTTAACATTCCTAGATAGTTCATTATACCTATTTCTGAGCTGCTCCTCCCCTCCCTCTAATTTTTTATAAATTCCTTTCTTTATTCATACGTCATGTTTAAGTTTTCTTGTTATCCACCTTGGCTCATTCTTATTTGACCTAATTTTTCTGCATGGTATATTTTGTTCCTGTGCTTTATGTAGTATACTAGTGAATATATTATAGTCATGATCAATTATTGTGTCATCTATAACCTCACCCCTTCCTACTGGGGACTGACGTGACTGTTCCCAGGAGACCTCAGCTAGGTACCTTCTTAACCCCTGATAATCCGCCAACCGAAAGTTTGGGACTCTGACCATATTGTCATTGTTTTTCTTTTCCCAATTTACGGTGAACCTGATTTCTTTGTGATCACTGTTACCAGTTCTTCCCCTATTGTTATATCTCTGATAATATTTTCTTTATTTGTTAATACTAGGTCTAATATATTGTCACCTCTAGTAGGTTCTGTGATTAGTTGTTTCAAAAAATTGTCCTGTACTGCATCTAGGAAGTCTTCAGATTCATAGTCACCTACAGTGTTGTCCCAGTCAATATTTCTGAAGTTGGAATCCCCATAATGTACAGGTTATTATATTTTGCTGCCCTACTCATTTCCTGCCATATGGGCTGAGCTGCTTCTTTCCCAAGACTTGGTGGCCTATAAATCACTCCCATAATTAGTTTTTCTCTCCCTTCCGTGATTTCTACCCATACAGACTCGGTTCCTATTTCACCCTTTATTGAATTATTAATACAACATTTTAATGTATCCTTGACGAAGAGTGCGACCCCTCTCCCCTTCCTACCTTCCCTGGCCTTGTGAAAAAGGTTGTACCCTCCTGTGTGGTACTCTAATAAAAAAATTTTGCTCGCCAGATTCATCCAAGTTTCGGTGATTGCTATGACGTTTACTTTCTCGGTACATACAACCGTTCTCAGCAAATCTATTTTATTTTTCAACGCTCCTACTGTTTGTATAGTATACATTTAAACTTACTCTTCCCTGGTCCTGTTTTACCCTTTGTCCTGAGTAACCAATTTTACTTCCAGGGACCTGCTTTTTTTTTTACTCCCACTTTCCCCGACCTCTCTCTACTGGCGAAACCCCCCCTTGGAGTGACAATTTCACGCTCCAGGGATGCAGACAACGTCTTTACCCCCGCACGAGACAAGTATACTTTGTCACGACTGTATAGGTAGTCGTTGCCATAGAATCGTTGCCAGCTATCAATGAATGCCCAACCATTGTTTGCACAATGTTTTTCCAGTCAGCAATTTATAGCAATTGCCCTGGACAGCCATTCAGACCAACCCCTCTTCTAGGCAAGACACCACATACTATCGGGTTCCCTCCCCTATCTCTAATCTTCCCCAGCCACTCCCTATACCTCTTGAAAAGTTCCTCCTTCCTAACCGTTCCTATCTCGTTTCCTCTCACACTAAGACACACTACTGGATTGGTACCCTCCCTTGACAACACCCTATCTATCCTCTCAGCTACATGACCTGTCCCAGCCCCAGGAAAACACACCCTAGTCCTACGTTTCCTATCTCTTGCACAAAAAGTCCTATCTACAAACCTCACCTGGCTGTCCCCAACTACCACGACCTTACCTCTGGGCAGGGTTTTTACAACTGCCCTTTCCTCTCCTTGCACCACACCGTCCTGCCTCTTCTCTTCCCCACCAGCTTCCTCCAATACCTAGTAGGGGTTACTGCACTCCACACCCTGGTCAGCTTTCCTAAGTCTGACCCTAGTCCCCTTGGAGACAATCATTCTCAACGCCTGCTCCTCCTTCGCAGGTTTCCTGGCAGGACACCTACCTGAAGGAGTTCGGTTCTGAGGCTTCATTTTCCCCCTTTAGAGCGTCAATCTCACTCCTCAACTGCCCCAGCTGACTTAACAGAGTGGCCAAGAGGTCGTCCTTCCTCACACTCCGGTCCTCTTCCCCCAAGGCACAACGATCCAAGGCGGCCATTTTCTTTGGTCGCTAACGGAAGCACTTGGGGGTACGTCCTTCTCCAAGCTGTGTCAGGTAGCAACGTCCACATGTTATGCAGTGACAAAGGAAAAGCCCCATACCCCGAAAAGGGAGGAAGCCTAGCTCATAGACAATGCAGATATATACCTATAAATATATAAATAATAATCTCGTTCCCGTGATACAGATGATGATACACTATGAGGGACGTGACTACCCAGGCTGCTTTAAGGCGGGAGTTGTGACCAACACAACTCAATATTAATATATGTGTGCCCAACCTTTTGTGTAACTGGTGTCTCAGAACTAAGAAATAGTCTAACTTTTTTTTTGTTTACCCCTGTGTAGTGAAATAAACTCGCTTTACTATTAATTTTGTTTACTATTATTTTTTTTTAAAGTATGCTGTCGATTCACTGTATTGAATATATCCCATCTCTGACTAATGTTTATAATATTATACAGTACTCCTCTTAGATTATAATCCATAGGGGTCTAGGCGGTAACACCATTTGTGATAGCAGTAACACAAATTTTACATTATTTCATAACCATACAATTGGTAAGTGTAAAACTTATTTGATGGTGATACACTGTAAACACTCCCTTACCTTAAGATAACAGATGACGTTACTTGTGATACTCATACACGAGTGATTATTTACATGAGGTGCCAATGCTCTCGTCAACACGAGTCACAAAATATACCCGTAGACGGCATACTATAGTAGCACCAGATAAATAATACCGGTATTGTTTTACACTTATTATTTCTTTATCTAAATATTCCTCTGGCCTAATCATATAAATTTTTAGCAGCCATAATGTTACTATTACCAGTAATTGGCAGCTCACTCTGACCCAACCCAGGGGGATTATAGTAACCAGGGCGGGTCCCAGGTTGATCTGAGCACGATTCCCTGGGCCTCACAGTTCGACCTAAGATGGGCAGACATACGCTCAGTGCCAAATTCTGGGTTATTAAGGGTTTGCTTGTGGCACCTTGCCTTATGAAATGATTTGCACGCAATTAGGACCCACATATGGCGGAAAGGGGAAACTGTTAGGTTAGACGGCAGGTCTGTGATACTATCATTCAAGTCATTTCCCGTTATACTGCAAGGTACCAGGGTAGCCTAAAAAAAAAACACACACACCCACAAATATTATATAAAACAATCGGAAAAATTAATAAAAGTGGGTCCTTGAAGGCCTGATGACCTGTTAGGAACAGTGCAGGTACAGCACAATGTAGAGTAAACTTGTTTATGACACATAAGAACATAAGAAAGTAAGGAGTCTGCAATAGGCCGGTTGGCCTGTGCATTAGGGTGTGTCATACGGAGGCGAATTTTTTTTTTTTGAGTTTGAAAAATCGGCTCATGGTATTAATGATGTAGTTCTATGTGCAGAATCATGTGATATCTTCAGATTTGAAAAGTTTTCATTTTTTGCAAGGTAAATTTTAACTTGAAGTCTTATGAAAATTCAGTATTCCCACCCTTTTACCAACACCACTAAATAGCTTATTTAAAGTAAAGTAAATGTATCAGGTTAATTTATTAGGATGAAAATGATCCAGAATAGTGAAACGAATGATCTTGACACATTTATTAAATTTAATATTCCTTTAGAAAACAAAATCATCAAATACAAAAACCGGTTTTACTACTACGACCCGGTGTTGCTGCACACCATAGAGAACATGTCTTTCTTGCTTCTGTTTCTACTCATCACCTCCCTGCTGACCACCTGAGCTCGGATGTAGCCTTCCCTCCTCTTCTGGCTGTACACGTGACTGCTGGCCTCGCTCACTTGCTGTACACAACGCTCTATACTCTGGGTGTGCGAGGGCCAGGCAGGGACATGCATGGGGCTGTCCAGGAAAGCTCTGACTTGAACATTGGTGAGGCTGCAGGTAAGAGGGGGCTCACTGCCAGCCTGGATGTTATCCAGATCTATGAGATCAGTGAGGGTGTTGGCACCTAGATTGACTTCAAGAGTCTTCCTGACCCTGAAGGAATCGTCACCAACTGATTCGTCATGCCCAGATCCTCTCATAAGTCTCATATCCAAGATCTTTTTGACTGCCACTCTTCTCTCCTCCTCATCCTTACTGCAGAGCATTGTCTGCAGAACTGCCTCGGGATGAGCATACCAGGAAGATCTCCTCACAGTCTGCTCCACAATCTGAACAACCTTCCTTGGCTGACTCCTCAGGAGCTCAAGCTGGAAGAGAACATGCCTCGGACCTTCGGAGAACGATGACTTGACCTTGGTGTTGAACCAATTTGGCAAGTAGACACTCACGATGAATTGGACAATAAGTCTCAGGTTGTGAAGCTGGTTCCCTTTCAGTTTATGATGAGCGACCCAAATTCTGCAGAACCTGAGAGCCGTTGTGAGCCACCTAGAATGTGAGACTGGACCTATCTGCAGGTAAGCAAGTCTATCAGGCATGACCCCAGTTTTGATGGCACTGCAAATCATGTAACCATAGTACTGGTCAGTACTCAGGTCGTCAATGACAGTATGTGCAAGCTCAACGAGTGGAGGGCCAACTGTGATTTTTTCAAAGCACGGATTTATTTCTAACTCAGTGGCAGAGTCCAGCATCTTGCCAAGAGGACCAGACCATCTGTTGTTTGAAAGAGTCTTGCCATCCAGCTCCTGGATCAGATGTCTGAGTGGCAACTCGTTGGTGTGGAGGTCACAAACAATCCAGACCAGCTTCCTCCCAATCTTCCGCTCTATCCACAGTATGACCCCCCCTTGCCACCCTGTGTTCGTGTTGGTGCTGTCCCCTCAAATGGCCTGCAGGGTCTGGTCTACGTTCCTCTCTCTGAGCCAGTTCACAATATTATCTGCCACTATCTCAGCTGGTTTCCTGATTTCATCTTTCTCTGGAGTGAAATGCCACAAATACTTCCCTCCTGGTTCACTGCAGCAGGAGTAGTGTTCCTCCTTCACCATGGCAGGGAACAACTTGTCAGAATCTCCAACTTTCATGAACACTTTAGTGTCATCCTTTCTCCCATCAAAGAACAAACAATTGATTCCATTTTCTCTTATCCCCTTATCAAACTCCTCTTCTAGGTTACTGACAAGTTTCTCCTGAGCTCTCCTTACTTTGTTATGATCTATCACCAGGTGAACATCATCAGGTGTTATCAAACCACCGTCAATCCAGGCAGCTGTTGCTATCTCTGCAGTTTCTCTGAGACCAGTGTGGTGTCGCATGCTGGCCAGAGCTATGCTCGGGATATCTTTCCTATTTCGAATCTTATGCCTGGAAGGCTTGGGATCATTATTTTCTGGGTTAGGGACAAAGTCACCATTCTCCTGGTCAGCACTCGGATCAGCCATGGGGAAATCATTAAACTCTGAATGAGCTTGACTCCAATCATCGGCCTTTTTTACCTCACCCTGGGCCTTCTCAAGTCTCTTTTCCTCGGCAACTCTTCTCCTCTTCTGTCTCTCTGTGGCAGCCTCCTGTCTCTTGGACTCCGGAATATCTTGGCTAGAAATCATGAGAGCCCCTATACTGCCAGTCTTCTCTCTCTGTGCTTTGACAAATGCCAGTTCGATCACAGGAATCTTCAGTTCACGCTTGCAAATACCGGAGATGTGGGCCTCGGATTTACAGTCACGATCGCATCCAAACTCAGGACAGAGAACAATTGGGCACTTGCAAGTAATTATGTCAAATAACTGGTCCAGTTGCTTGGTAAAGCTGTCCTTAACTGCAAGTTTTCCTCTCCCAAGAGAGATATCTCTTGCCTTTTCCCAACTGGCTAGCAGTCTCTCACTAATCTTCTTCTGACTTGTTATGACTGGAGGCTTGAACTGAGCGTTAGCCAGAGTGTACTCTGCCAAGACAGCTTTGGTCATATCACTGGCAATATCTTTGTTTGTGTAAGTTCTCTGGTTCTTTTCACTGATTTGCCTGATTAAAACACCGTATCTCAAAGCATCTCTCAATGTAGGCAACTCCGACTTCAGGAGCTCTCTCCCAGACCCAAGATAGTGACTGAGATGGCTGGATTTTTGGTTCGTCGTCCTGACACAAGCAGCCATCGCAAATATTATCAACTTATAAATGCATCAGAATCTGAATCAGAAAAAAATATTGTTAGTTGGGTTGTTAAAGAATGAAGTTAGAAAGCAATGTTCACTATTTAATTGTAATGCACTAATGCAGCTGTACGTTTGATTTTCGATAAATTTCACGCTAAAATTTACCTAGCAAAAGGTTGCAAAATATTGAAACTGAAATTATTTTCCGTTTATATACACTAAAATCTACCCAAAAAGTGATGGGCCATTAATTTTAGCTGATCTTCCCTCCTATGACACACCCTACTGTGCATGGCAGCTCCTGTCGAGAGTTACTACCACTCTCTATCATCCATGAATCTATCTAGTCTCCTTTTAAAACTTTCCAGCGTTCCAGCACTTACTACAAAGTTGCTAAGCTTGTTCCACTCGTCCACCACCCTATTTGTGAACCAGTTTCTTCCTATCTCCCTCCTAAACCTAAACTTATCCAACTTAAATCCGTTGCTACGAATCCTATGCTGCTCGGATATTATAAGAACTTTATCTATATCGCCTTTAAGGATTCCTTTCACCCACTTAAATACTTCTATCATATCTCCCGCACTCTTCGTCTTTCTAGGGAATGCAAGTTTAGTTTTTTTAACCTATCTTGATATGGAAGGTTTCTAAGTCCCGGAATCATTTTCGTCATTCATCGCTGCACCGACTCGAGTGAATTGATATCCATTCTATAATAAGGGCACCAGAACTGAACCGCATAATCGAGGTGCTGCCTGACCAACCTCTGCACTCATATTACTTACACTTCTAGATATAAACCTAATACTCTGTTTGCCTTATTTCGAACATTAACGCACTGTTTTCTAGGCCATAGGTCCGGGCTTACAAGTACCCCTAAGTCTCTTTCACAAGTTGACCTTTCTAGGTTGATGTTTTTAAGGCGGTATACATTGACAGTATTTGTTCTTCCAATATTAAGTACGCTGCATATTACTTCCATATTACGTACCTGACTGTAAAATTAGATGCAATACTTTTTCTCGGCTGAGTGACTTTGGGTGCTGTATCCTCTTGGTTGTTGCACACAATATCAAACATTTTAATCTACTCTACATCAAGTGGCAGTTGTGTGGTGGTGAGGTGTTGGTGGTAGTAGGTAGTGTAGTGTAGGTAGGTAGTGTGGTTAGTGGTAGGGTATTGGTGGTGCTGGAATGTTGGTGGTGTTGGCGAGCGTTGGTGGTGTTGGCGAGTGTCGGTAGTGATGTTGCTGGTGCAAGAGAATGTTTAGGTGGTGTGTTGATGATGTTGGAGAATGGTGGTGGGTTGCTTGAATGTTAGAGTGTTGGTGGCAGTGTTCAATGTTGTTGGTGCTGGAGATTGTTGGTGTGGTATGTTGGTGGTATTTGAGTGTTGGTGGTGTTGTGGGGTGGTCGAGTGCCACCACGACTAGCTTTCACCTGCCACCATGACTATCTATCACCTGCCACCACGACTATCTATCACCTACCATTATAACTATCTATTACCTGCCACTATGACTATCTATCACCTGCCACCATGACCATCTATCACCTGCCACCACGACTATCTATCACCTGCCACTATGACTATCTATCACCTGCCACCACGACTATCTATCACCTACCATTATAACTATCTATTACCTGCCACTATGACTATCTATCACCTGCCACCATGACCATCTATCACCTGCCACCACGACTATCTATCACCTGCCACTATGACTATCTATCACCTGCCACCACGACTATCTATCACCTGCCACTATGACTATCTATCACCTGCCACCATGACTATCTATCACCTACCATTATAACTATCTATTACCTGCCACTATGACTATCTATCACCTGCCACCATGATTATCTATCACCTGCAACCACGACTATCTATCACCTGCCACCATGACTATCTATCACCTGCCACCATGACTATCTATCACCTGCCACCACGACTATCTATCGCCTGCCACCATGACCATCTATCACCTGCCACCACGACTATCTATCACCTGCCACTATGACTATCTATCACCTGCCACCACGACTATCTATCACCTACCATTATAACTATCTATTACCTGCCACTATGACTATCTATCACCTGCCACCATGATTATCTATCACCTGCAACCACGACTATCTATCACCTGCCACCATGACTATCTATCACCTGCCACCATGACTATCTATCACCTGCCACCACGACTATCTATCGCCTGCCACCATGACCATCTATCACCTGCCACCACGACTATCTATCACCTGCCACCATGACTATCTATCACCTGCCACCATGACTATCTATCACCTGCCACTATGACTATGTATCACCTGCCACTATGACTATCTATCACTTGCCACCATGACCATCTATCACCTGCCACCACGACTATCTATCACCTACCATTATAACTATCTATCACCTGCCACCATGACTATCTATCACCTGCCACTATGACTATCTATCACCTGCCACCATGACTATCTACTACCTACCACCACGACTAACTATCACCTGCCACTATGACTATCTATCACCTGCCACCACGACTATCTATCACCTGCCACTATGACTATCTATCACCTGCCACCACGACTATCTATCACCTGCCACTATGACTATCTATCACCTGCCACTATGATTATCTATCACCTGCCACCACGACTATCTATCACCTGCCACTATGACTATCTATCACCTGCCACTACGACTATCTATCACCTGCCACTATGACAATCTATTACCTACCACCACGACTATCTATCACCTGCCACTATGACTATCTATCACCTACCACCACGAATATCTATCACCTGCCACTATGACTATCTATTACCTACCACCACGACTATCTATCACCTACCACCACTACTGTCTTTCACCTGCCACTATGACTATCTATCACCTGCCACCACGACTGTCTATCACTAAAACACGAGACAAGGTTGGACCAATACAGTCAAATACTTGCGAGGTAACGGATAACGACGGAGAAATGAGAAATAAAATGAACAGATATTTTTCAACATTTTCACCACTGTTACGAGTGAGCGTTCCATTGTTGGTTTAATTGAAGAAGAATACCCTGATTTATTTCCTTTATGTGCAGTTACAAGGAGCCAGACTTTTCGGAATAAGGTACAGTCCGTTCCTTCAGTTGACCCTGAGCTTTGTAATGCTGATAGCAGTGCACCTGGCAATGATGAAAATGATTTAGGTATTGAGAATCTGTTTGACAGTCAGGATGATTCATTTGATAGTGACATTGGTGGGAGAGATGTGAGTGAAGCTATAGATTCAGTTAACATTCATTCCCCAAAATCTGAAGCTGATCTCTCTTCTGGTGACAACATTACCATTCAGAAAGTACCTGTCACTAGGGAAAAACTGATAGATGATCAGCAGAGTAACTCCGAATTAGCTGAACTATGTAGGAAGGCTGTGGATATGGAAGAAGCGGCTCGCTTGCCTGTTTGTTACTACATGGATTCAGGGTTACTTATGAGGAAGTTCAGATCTGTATCTGTTCCTGCTGATGAGTGGAATGTTGTGCATCAGGTTGTGATTCCCAGTTGTCACAGGGGAGAAATCTTGAAATTAGCACACGACTTTTTGGGAGGACATTTAGGAGTTAGGAAAACATACAAAAAGATTTTGTCGCATTTTTACTGGCCTGGAATGAAAGGTGATGTTGCCAGATACTGTAGAACTTGCCATGAATGTCAGATGGCTGGTAAACCGAATCAGGCCATAAAACCTGCTCCCCTAAAACCCATTCCTGTGGTAGATGAGCCATTTAGCAGGATTATAATTGATTGTGTAGGTCCTCTCCCAAAACTCGATGTGACCACCAATATTTGTTAACAATCATGTGAACTATCACCAGGTACCCAGAGGCTTTACCATTGCGAAACATCAAAGCAAAGAGTGGGGTAAGGGCTCTGACTAATTTCTTCACTAAATATGGCATTCCTAGAGTTGTACAGTCGGATCAGGGTATTAACTTCACTTCTTTCCTTTTCCAGCAGGTGATGAATGAATTGGGTATTTAACAATACTTAGCTTCTGCGTACCACCCTCAAACCCAAGGTGCCTTAGAGAGCTTCCACCAGACTTTTAAATCAATGCTTATGAAATACTGTATGGAGTCTGATAAGGATTGGGATGAAGGAGTACCACTTATGTTGTTTTCCATAAGAGAGAGTCCCCAAGACTCCCTAGGATTCAGTCCCTTTGAAATGATTTTTGGTCATACTGTAAGAGGTCCTATGACTGTGTTGAAGGAAAGTTGGATAATTAATCAAATAAAACTCCCTTTGTCAGTGTATGTAGAGAAGTTTAAAGATAAACTGAAGAGAGGAGGTGAGATTGCTCGTGAAAATTTGTCAGAAGTACAGGAGAAAATGAAAAAGCAATATGATGAGCATTGTCAAGCTAGAGAATTCAAGCCTGGAGATAGGGTTTTAGCACTTATACCCCTGTATAGAAATCCCCTTCAAGCTAAATATGAGGGTCCATTCACTGTAGTTAAGAAATTAAATTACCTCAACTATGTCATAGCGACTCCAGATAAGAGAAAATTGGAGAGTTTGATTCATATCAACAGGTTGAAACCGTATTTTGGTAGGAGTGAAGTGGTTTGTTCGATAACAGGAGAGGAGGTGGTCCCAGACACTGATTTCCAAGTGGATATCCCCATAAAAATCTGTAATTCCAGTATATTGTGTGACCCTATCTCTAAAGTATCCTATCTTTCACAACAGCAGTGTCAGGATGTGGTGCAAATGCTGCAGGAGTTCAAGCCACTCTTCGACGATGTGCCACGCCAGTGTTCTCTGCTGGAGCACGTGCCTGACACATCTCCCATCAAGCAAGCACCCTACCGAATGAGCCCTGATAAGCGGGAGAAGCTGAAGCAGGAGGTGGAGTATCTCCTGGAACATGACCTAGTGGAGAGGAGCAGTAGTACATGGGCGTCACCCTGTGTGCTGGTGCCTAAACCCGACGGAAGTGTCCGCATGTGTACTGACTACAGGAAGGTCAATCTGGTGACACGTGCTGATACATATCCATTGCCGCGCATCGACGACATCATCGATAGTGTGGGTCAAGCAACATTTGCCACCAAGCTGGATCTTCTCAAAGGCTACTACCAAATCAAACTCTCGGAAGAAGCAAAGCAGATTTCAGCTTTTGTCGCTGCGGAGGGGCTGTGGCAATACAAAGTTATGCCCTTCGGCCTCAAAGGAGCACCAGCAACATTTCAGTGAGCGATGCATATAGTGACGTCAGGTCTACCTGGAGTGTACGCCTATCTAGATGATCTGGTCGTCATCGGTGACACATGGTTACAACACATTGGCCGACTCCGTGAACTCTTCAATCGTCTAGCAGAGTTCAACTTCACCGTAAACCTACCCAAGATTGAATTCGGACATGCCACCTTAATCTTCCTTGGTCATGTCATTGGACAAAGGAAAATTGCTCCAATTGACGCCAAGGTTGTCGATATTCTCAGTCTACCTGCACCTCACAATCGAAAGGCTCTCAGAAGTTTTCTCGGGATGGTTGGATTCTACAGGAGGTTTTGTCAAAATTTTGCCAGGGTGGTCACTCCCATGACAGATTTGGTCAGTCCAAAAAGAAAGTTTGTGTGGACTGATGAATGCCAGACAGCATTCGAAAAGGTTCGTGGGTTGTTGGCAACGGCACCTGTACTACAACTCCCAGATTTTAAGAAACAATTTGTGATACAATCGGATGCGTGTGACACAGGAGTCTGTGCTGTGTTAATGCAAAAAGGAAAAGATGGAATATTGCACCCGAACTGTTATTTCTCGGCCAAACTGAAAAAGCATCAACGTGGATATGCCACAATAGAAAAAGAAGCATTGGCCCTTTTGTTAGCTCTGGAAAAATTTGAGGTGTATGTAAGTGGATCACCTTATCCAGTGATAGTTTATACAGATCATAATCCACTTCAGTTTGTTCATAATATGAGAAATAAGAATCAAAGACTGTTACTGTGGTCATTAGCTCTTCAACCCTATAATATAGAAATCAAACACATAAAGGGCTGTGATAATATTATTGCCGACACTCTATCTCGTGTCGAGTAAAAGTTTATTCAGAGCTTCTTAAACTTTTAAATTAAGGAGGGAGATGTTCCGAGTGAGCGTTCCATCGTTGGTTGTGGATTCGCAACGTGAACGTCTTTTGTTTGTGACGTCATTTCTGCCGCGTCCGCTCGCTTTGTTTGCTTTAGTATGGGCCCAGCAGTGTTAAGTTAAGTGCAGAGTATCTCCTTTCTTATTGTACAATATGTTTCTATTGGTATAAGGTGTAAACCTTGCTCGACTTTTATAACACCAAGTAAAGTATTATTTGTGAAAGATTATTTCATATTTTGGAGTTCCACGGAAAATAACTTACTTATTTATGAGGTTTAGTGTGGTGGATAGACTACGTTGTTCATCGTAGTTTCTAGACTAAATAAGTCTTTACTTTTGTGTTCATTATTTTGTCACTAGGTTGAGTCATTTATTTGATCAAATTTAATTTGTATTTATTTATTTTTGTACATACGGTTATACTTATTGTTTGTTTATTTGTTAATATACAGTTATTAAACTACTGCATGTATTTTAATATACCCAGTAGTAATAAGGTGATAATTTGGTGGGATCTATTCCTGGACCTATAGTACAAAGTGTAATTTGTGAATTTGTGATATTGTTACACCTTTAAGAGGCCCAAGGGTCGTAACACCACCAAAAATTTAAACATGATTCCCGAGGCACCGACAATATACAGAGATAGTGAAGAAAATAGATTAAGCGAGATAGAAGTGACTAGTAATGATGTTAGTAAACAAATAGACAAACTAAAGCCTAATAAGTCACCAGGTCCAGATGAGATATTTGCCAAGGTATTAAAGGAGTGTAAGGAAGAGCTTAGTATGCCCTTAAAATTAGTTTTTAACATGTCATTAAAAACAGGTGTAAAACCAGAATCCCGAAGGATAGCGAATGTGATATCGATTTTCAAGAAGGGGGATAGATCACTAACCTCTAAATATCACCCAATCAGTTTAACATCAATTAAAGGCAAATTGCTGGAAACATTAATTTCAAACTCTATTCGAGAACATCTGGAGAAGCACAAGTTGATCAATGCTTCCTAACATGGCTTCGCAAGTGGTCGTTCATGTCTGACTAATCTATTTACATTCTTTTCAACTGTTTTCGAATCAGTGTGTGACGGCACGATTATAATGTAGTATACCTCCAATTGAGCAAAGCCTAATTCGAAAAGTGGAGGCTCGTGGAATTGGAGGAGATATTCTAAAATGGATTAGGGCGTGGTTACAGGACGGGAAACAGCAAGTAAGCATTAACAGCACTAAATCCGATTAGGGTAACGTCACTAGTAGAGTACCCCAAGGTTCAGTACTCGGACCATTACTATTTATTCCATACATAAACGGCGTCGGTATAGGCATAGACAGCAACATAAGTAAATTTGCTGACGACACTAGAATAGGGAGCATAATTAAATCTGTCGTGAACTCCTCAAAACTACAGAAAGATCTAAAAAAAAAAAATTGCTTGGTCTGGAAAATGGCAGCTGAAATTTAATGTGGACAAATGTAAAGAGGGGAGACGGGATAAGATTATTAACAGGATATCCTAGCAGGACAGCTTGTAGACATCTGCTGCCTGCTAGACACTTACTTCTAACGCTGCACCTAAACCACGAAAGCTCTTATATATGCATCTATTGCCTCACTCGAAAGGCTCCTTACCGGTGTTGTAGTCGCCCTTAACCATCCCATGATGCACGATATATGTAAGGGCTGTAAAGAGCAGGATAGTTGTCCGCCGCTCGTTTGCGGCCCCACTGGGGGGGGGGGGGGGTAGAAGGAGGTGAGAAGGTCGCACACCAGACACTATCCAGCCGGCACCACAGCTGCTACTTGCCCAGCTGTTCGATTCCAACACTGGTTGTATACTCATCTGAAAGGTTCCTGGGGCTCGTGGGCTGATTCCCCAGTCGTTCACTATTCTGCTGTCAACTCTGGTCACCTATTCCAGCTACTACCGCCCCTGCCACGTGATCGCCACTTCCTCCACGCCCTATCCACCGTCCGTGCCCTGGCGTCTCTCCTGTGTGGCAAGACATCGCCCACCAACGCCGGAGCCAAGTTAGGAAGCTGCCCTGGACCTTCTCCCTGAGAGCTGATCACCGCGTTACCAGAACTTTCCACCGTGCTGGTTAGGAAGAATATTCATGTGCAGCCGTCGGAGATACCTGTACTTTGCTGTATTGATTGTTTTGTTTCAAGTAATTGTTTGACTCCAGTGCTGTTTATTTAATTTTTTGTGTGAGTGGTGTCAGAGTTAAATTATTGTGATTATTTTTGTACTAAAGAGATGTTTGTTTGTTCCCCCTTGGAAACCCATGGTTCTTGACTTTGCTTTTTAAAAATTCCTGATTAGGCTGACAAGGGATTAATATCCACAGGCCATGCCTTTATAAGGTGCAACCCTGCCAGGATAGTCTCTAACCTTGGTTTCTGAGGGTTAATATTCGTTACCGGTGATTGTTCTAAGTCGTCTTGTGTGCACCGCTTGCTGTCTGAGGCCCGTAAGTAAGTGTTGTTTGGTGCTCATCCCTTCCTTCTGTTGTGCTAATTTTGTTGCTCTCCCTCGTACTAGGAAAGTCAATCAGTGTTGGTTGGGGTGCACTGTGGATGCTGCCATAGCATTTTATTGTTGACTCACCTGGTGCGGTTCTTTTTCCTGGATTGGGTGCGAAACAAAGTTTCCTCCAGCTGGATCGAATTATTTAAGGGTTTGATTGAACCTCTAAGTAGCTACTTTTGGCTAGTGTCGAGGTAAATTGTTTAATTTGTCACTATGGCTCTTGGCGTTTTGTATCATTACGTCTAGTTTTGGTGAGTTCAAAGATCAAGCGGTGGCCCTGGGTCTGACAGGTGCGGAGGTTCGTCGGTATGTGATCACCCAACAGACTGCCGAGAGAGAGGAATGCAACAGTGAGGGAGAGAGAGAGAGAGAGAGAGAGAGAGAGGAACGCAACAGAGAGAGAATTCGAATTAGCTAAGTTGCAGGCAGAAAAGAACATAGAACTAGCTAGGATTAATGCTCAAAGTAGACCAGAAACATCTGGCCCTACATAAGATAATGTTGTAAAACCTAGTTTGCCTGATTATCATGAAGGGGAAGACATCGCCTCCTACCTTGTTAGGTTTGGACGGGTAGCTGAGCTGCTTGGTGTGGACAAAGATAGCTATGCTGTAAGATTAGGTAGTAGGGTGTGTCATACGGAGGCGAATTTTTTTTTTTTGGAGTTTGAAAAATCGGCCTATGGTATTAATGATGTAGTTCTACGTGCAGAATCATGTGATATCTTCAGATTTGAAAATTTTTCATTTTTTGCTGGGTAAATTTTAACTTGAAACCTTATGAAAATTCAGTATTCCCACCCTTTTACCAACACCAATAAATAGCTTATTTAAAGTAAAGTAAATGTATCAGGTTAATTTATTAGGATGAAAATGATCCAGAATAGTGAAACGAATGATTTTGACACATTTATTAAATTTAATATTCCTTTAGAAAACAAAATCATCAAATACAAATATCGGTTTTACTACTACGACCCGGTGTTGCTGCACACCATAGAGAACATGTCTTTCTTGCTTCTGTTTCTACTCATCACCTCCCTGCTGACCACCTGAGCTCGGATGTAGCCTTCCCTCCTCTCCTGGCTGTACACGTGACTGCTGGCCTCGCTCACTTGCTGTACACAACGCTCTACACTCTGGGTGTGCGAGGGCCAGGCAGGGACATGCATGGGGTTGTCCAGGAAAGCTCTGACTTGAACATTGGTGAGGCTACAGGTAAGAGGGGGCTCACTGCCAGCCTGGATGTTATCCAGATCTATGAGATCAGTGAGGGTGTTGGCACCTAGATTGACTTCAGGAGTCTTCCTGACCCTGAAGGAATCGTCACCAACTGATTCGTCATGCCCAGATCCTCTCATAAGTCTCATATCCAAGATCTTTTTGACTGCCACTCTTCTCTCCTCCTCATCCTTACTGCAGAGCATTGTCTGCAGAACTGCCTCGGGATGAGCATACCAGGAAGATCTCCTCACAGTCTGCTCCACAATCTGAACAACCTTCCTTGGCTGACTCCTCAGGAGCTCAAGCTGGAAGAGAACATGCCTCGGACCTTCGGAGAACGATGACTTGACCTTGGTGTTGAACCAAGTTGGCAAGTAGACACTCACGATGAATTGGACAATAAGTCTCAGGTTGTGAAGCTGGTTCCCTTTCAGTTTATGATGAGCGACCCAAATTCTGCAGAACCTGAGAGCCGTTGTGAGCCACCTAGAATGTGAGACTGGACCTATCTGCAGGTAAGCAAGTCTATCAAGCATGATCCCAGTTTTGATGGCACTGTAAATCATGTAACCATAGTTCTGGTCAGTACTCAGGTCGTCAATGACAGCATGTGCAAGCTCAACGAGTGGAGGGCCAACTGTGATTTTTTCAAAGCTCGGATTTATTTCAAACTCAGTGGCAGAGTCCAGCATCTTGCCAAGAGGACCAGACCATCTGTTGTTTGAAAGAGTCTTGCCATCCAGCTCCTGGATCAGATGTCTGAGTGGCAACTCGTTGGTGTGGAGGTCACAAACAATCCAGACCAGCTTCCTCCCAATCTTCCGCTCTATCCACTGTATGACCCCCCTTGCCACCCTGTGTTCGTGTTGGTGCTGTCCCCTCCAATGGCCTGCAGGGTCTGGTCTACGTTCCTCTCTCTGAGCCAGTTCACAATGTTATCTGCCACTATCTCAGCTGGTTTCCTGATGTCATCTTTCTCTGGAGTGAAATGCCACAAATACTTCCCCTTTGGTTCACTGCAGCAGGAGTAGTGTTCCTCCTTCACCATGGCAGGGAACAACTTGTCAGAATCTCCAACTTTCATGAATACTTTAGTGTCATCCCTTCTCCCATCAAAGAACAAACAATTGATTCCATTTTCTCTTATCCCCTTATCAAACTCCTCTTCTAGGTTACTGACAAGTTTCTCCTGAGCTCTCCTTACTTTGTTATGATCTATCCCCAGGTGAACATCATCAGGTGTTATCAAACCACCGTCAATCCAGGCAGCTGTTGCTATGTCTGCAGTTTCTCTGAGACCAGTGTGGTGTCGCATGCTGGCCAGAGCTATGCTCGGGATATCTTTCCTATTTCGAATCTTATGCCTGGAAGGTTTGGGATCATTATTTTCTGGGTTAGGGACAAAGTCACCATTCTCCTGGTCAGCACTCGGATCAGCCATGGGGAAGTCATTAAACTCTGAATCAGCTTGACTCCATTCATCGGCCTTTTTTACATCACCCTGGGCCTTCTCAAGTCTCTTTTCCTCGGCAACTCTTCTTCTCTTCTGTCTCTCTGTGGCAGCCTCCTGTCTCTTGGACTCCGGAATATCTTGGCTAGAAATCATGAGAGCCCCTATACTGCCAGTCTTCTCTCTCTGTGCTTTGACAAATGCCAGTTCGATCACAGGAATCTTCAGTTCACGCTTGCAAATACAGGAGATGTGGGCCTCGGATTTACAGTCACGATCGCATCCAAACTCAGGACAGAGAACAATTGGGCACTTGCAAGTAATTATGTCAAATAACTGGTCCAGTTGCTTGGCAAAGCTGTCCTTAACTGCAAGTTTTCCTCTCCCAAGAGAGATATCTCTTGCCTTTTCCCAACTGGCTAGCAGTCTCTCACTAATCTTCTTCTGACTTGTTATGACTGGAGGCTTGAACTGAGCGTTAGCCAGAGTGTACTCTGCCAAGACAGCTTTGGTCATATCACTGGCAATGTCTTTGTTTGTGTAAGTTCTTTGGTTCTTTTCACTGATTTGCCTGATTAAAACACCGTATCTCAAAGCATCTCTCAATGTAGGCAACTCCGACTTCAGGAGCTCTCTCCCATACCCAAGATAGTGACTGAGATGGCTGGAGTTTTGGTTCCTCGTCCTGACACAAGCAGCCATCGCAAGTATTATCAACTTATAAATGCATCAGAATCTGAAACAGAAAAAAATATTGTTAGTTGGGTTGTTAAAGAATGAAGTCAGAAAGCAATGTTCACTATTTAATTGTAATGCACTAATGCAGCTGTACGTTAGATTTTCGATAAATTTCACGCTAAAATTTACCTAGCAAAAGGTTGCAAAATATTGAAACTGAAATTATTTTCTGTTTATATACACTAAAATCTTCCAAAAAAGTGATGGGCCATTAGTTTTAGCTGATTTTCCCTCCTATGACACACCCTATTAGGTAGCCTACTGAGTGATAAACCGGTACAGATTTATACGTCCCTGTCTGTCGACATCACTAGTGATTACTATTTGTTGAAGCAAGCTCTCTTGCGAGGGTTTAACAAGACTTCTGATGGTTATCGAGTTGATTTCCGCAGAGCAAAGATTAAGGCAGGGGAATCTTACCAGCAATTTTCAATCCACCTGGGTCATTTGTTTCAGCAATGGCTAAAGGCGTTAGAGATTGATGAAACCTTTGTGTCTCTCACTAACTTTATGCTATTGGATCAGTTTCTGTCTTCTCTACAGCCAGACCTGAGAATATTCATCAAGGAATGCAGGCCAGCGACGCTAGGAGAAGCTGTTCAACTTGCTGACAACTGGGCGTCCGCTCGCAACGCCTACCCCAAGTCTCTCACTCCTCCAGTGAAGAACACGAATCCTCCGGCCTCCGAGGAACCAATCCCAGGAGTAGAGAGGAGAAGTTCACCGGCCGTTCTGTGCCACAACTGCAGAGAAGAAGGGAACATTCGTTCTCGCTGCCACAGGAATCCCCGCGCCTTCAAATCTACACACATTCATCAGCCCAGCTACAAGGTCGGATTCTGTTTGGAAGACAGGAGCTGTCCCCGTTATTGTGTCAGTAGAACCATAAATGAGTCTTGGGCATCTACTATCATTAGGGACACCCGTTGCCCATGTATTATTGTCTCTGAGGAAACCCTGCCTGACGCTGACGTCTCCAACTGCTCGAAGTTAGTGTCGCTGATTATTTAGGCCGAGTTGACCAGTTCCCTCTTGTTAGGTGCTACCTGCATTGCCCCTATTTCATTGGTTGGTCTGATGTGGTAAGAGCGCCCATTAAATTCGCTAGTGTTCTCATTGGTAATGTTCCCGGAGTTCGTGACCCTAACGACCCTGAACCCTTAAAACTCTCCTCGCCACCAGCTAAGTCTCCTCGCCACCTGCCGACGTCGCCTCGCCACCTGCCGACGTCGCCTCGCCACCCCCACATGCCACCTCACTTCCAGCAAAGGTCCAAGCTGTGGAGAGACGGTCGGCGAAGGTGAAACGACTGCAGCCACTGGTTCTCCCGAAATTGCAGCCACTAACTGTGACTCCCAAGGAGTTCGCCAAGCTTCAAGCATCGTGTACCACTCTGACACGGGTGAGGGAGAAGGTGACTTCCGGGGAGAAGGACCAGGCTAGAAATGGGTCTGTTTACATGTTTGTTTGTATTGATTGTCAGTTACATAGGTGTTGTGTGTCATCCAAGCAACCAGCCAAAGCAGATCAGTTTTTACTGGTTGTCCCTGTTGATTGTCGTAGCACCACACTCTCTGTAGCTCACGAGAGCCCTCTAGCAGGACCCTTTTCTCGTAGGAAGACTTATATGAAGGTTGCTGATAAATTTTACATGTTTTCAGGTAAGGGAGCGGATATTAGAGGCTTCTGTAAGAGTTGTGATCGGTGCCAGCGTATGTCTGCCAAGGGTAGAGACCGTCCTGTTCCTCTTTAACCTTTACCCATCATTACAGAGCCATTTTTTTCGGGTAGCCATAGATTTTGTTGGACAGCTCTCACCCCCTTCCTCTAAGATGCCTAAATTATATCAAGCAAATTTGTTAAAGAAATACCATTGCAAGGCCCGCATTAACTTTGCTCGTGTTCTTGACGACGTTCCCAAGCTAGAGTCTGTCGAGGCACTACCCTGCAAGAGTTCGTGTGAAGTTCAGGGGCCAGACTCGGATGATCTCGGTTGTCAGTTACCGTTAACACAGGATGGTATAGAAGAATCCTCTACGACTGGCAATGGGCCCAAACTTAAACCTGGACTGAAGTGGATTCCACGTGCAGTTCCTTGATACGGCCTTAAGATAGTAGGATATCATGTTACCACTTTTTTTTTAATGTGACCATTCTCTATCTTTTATTTTGCTCTGCATAGCTAACCATTTGTTGCAGGTTTATGTTTTGTTGTGCTAATTTTAAGTTTTAATCTACCTTCCAGTAGATTTTTGTTGGTGGTGGTGTGTAAGGGCTGTAACGAGCAGGATGGTTGTCCGTCGCTCGTTTGCTTGTTCGCGGCCCCACAAGGGGGGTAGACGGAGGTGAGAAGGTCTCTGCTGCCTCGTCGCACACCAGACACTATCCAGCCGGCACCTCAGCTGCTACTTGTCCTGCTGTTCGATTCCAACTTTGGTTGGGTATTCATCTGAGGCTCGTGGGCTGATTCCCCAGTCCTTCACTATTTGGCTGTCAACTCCGGTCACCTAATCCAGCTACTGCCGCGACTGCCACGTGATCGCCACTTCCTCCACGCCCTATCCACCGTCCGTGCCCTGGCGTCTCTCCTGTGTGGCAAGACATCGCCCACCAACGTCGGCGCCAAGTTAGTAAGCTGCCCTGGACCTTCCCCCCTGAGAGTGGACCACCTCGTTACCAGAATTTTCGACCGTGCTGATTAGGAGGAATATTCATCTGCAGCCGTAGGATATACCTGTACTTTGCTGTATTGATTGTTTTGTTTCAAGTAATTGTTTGACTCCAGTGCTGTTTATTTAATATTTGTGTGAGTGGTGTCCGAGTTAAATTATTATGATTATTTTCGTATTAAAGTGATGTCAATCTCTAACGGTTGTTTGTTACCCCTTGGGCAGCCCATGGTACTTGACTTTCCTCTTTAAAAGATCCTGATTGGGCTGACAAGGGATTAATATCCCAAAGGCCAGGCCTTTACAATATATATCTGACCACAAGACGTGATATAGTTAGCTACATCAGATCACTTGACTGAGTATACAGGTGGTCAGTATCGGTTACTGGTAGATTGGTAGGAGTCTCACTTGTGATGATGATGAATTGAACAAAATTGACAGACAACCAAAGTTAATGAATAACGTCAAATTATAAGAAGCCTTCATTGACAAGCCTTCAACATAATGACAAGCTTTATCTCAATTGTCAAAGGTCATAGTTTTGAGTTTGTTGGAGAATCCTAACAATATAACGTTAGCCTTTTACTGATCTTAACCAAACAAGAAGCTTCCAGAATGTCCAACTCTTAATAATAATCTTAATAATTTTGAAGGCGATTGTTTTAAACATTCGGTCAAAGAACAATTCATTTACAAACTTGGTAAAGAAGAATATTACAACAAATACATGAACCACACTTGTTGGTCAAAATTGCAATGTTGACCAACAATGTGGATCATGATTCATGTTTTATATGATCTTGACATTGAATTCTCACTGACCCTGACCTGAAACAACGATTTGAGATAATTTTAGCAGCTAATTTTTGTGAATAGGTTTGAGCGTTGATGAATAAACACACAAATAATCAAGTTAACAAAGCCGTTATTACAGCGCTACTGGCCGAAAAAGCTCAACTTGTGTCACAGATAATTTTAGTCACACTTACGTTTTATCCAGTCAGAAATCACAGGAAAATCAAATTCACGAACCTGTGAGAATTCAGGCATTGGCTCCAGAATATTCAAGATTACAGCATGATTATTCCCACGACACGGGAATATAATAACGTATCTAACTGGTTTTCATTCGTATGTACAGCAGTACATAGCTGACGGTCAACATACGGCTGAACACTCCTAAAAGTCTTTCGTGTCCAGCCACTTCCTCTTCTCTTCAGTCAGGATTCCACTTGGTAAAAGTGGTTCCACACCCTCACCAATCTAAAGCCATGGCTCAAGAAACGCCATAAACCCAGATAAGTCACCAGTGGTGAGGCGGGGCGGGGCGGGGAGGGCAGGAACGATGGAGCCACGCTGATCGAAACAAAGATACAGGATAACAACGTGTGGGCCAGGTAGGGTGTTTATATAGCCCAGCTCCCAGGTACTTACTGCCACCCCGCCCGTTACGGCAGTGCTACTTGCTGTGACAGTATACTGTACAAGCGATGTTAGGGTGGTGGGGTTGGTAGAGAGGTGGATTGTCGAGGTAGCAGGGGGGTAGACAGTTGTGGTAACCAGGGATAGATTGTCATGGTGGCAGGTGCTAAATAGTCTTGGTGGCAGGTATTAGATAGTTATGGTGGCAGGTGATGGATGGTCGTGGTGGCAGATATTAGATAGTCGTGGTAGCAGGTGATAGATAGACGTGATGGCAGGTGATGAATAGTCGTGGTGGCAGGTATTAGATAGTTGTGGTGGCAGGTGATAGATAGTCGTGGTGGCAGGTGATAGATAGTCGTGGTGGCAGGTGATAGATAGTTGTGGTGGCAGGTGATAGATAGTTGTGGTGGCAGTTGATACATAGTTGTGGTGGCAAGTGATAGATAGTTGTGGTGGCAGGTGATAGATAGTCGTGGTGTCAGGTGATAGATAGTCGTGATGGCAGGTGATAGATAGTCGTGGTGGCAGGTGATAGATAGTCGTGGTGGCAGGTGATAGATAGTCGTGGTGGCAGGTGATAGATAGTCGTGGTGGCAGGTGATAGATAGTCGTGATGGCAGGTGATAGATAGTCGTGGTGGCAGGTGATAGATAGTTGTGGTGGCAGGTGATAGATAGTTGTGGTGACAGTTGATACATAGTTGTGGTGGCAAGTGATAGATAGTTGTGGTGGCAGGTGATAGATAGTCGTGGTGGCAGGTGATAGATAGTCGTGGTGGCAGGTGATAGATAGTCGTGGTGGCAGGTGATAGATTGTCTTAGTGGCATGCGATAGATAGTCATGGTGGCAGGTGATCGATAGTCATAGTGGCAGGTGATACATAGTAATGTTGGCAGGTGAGAGATAGTAGTGGTAGCAGGTAGACAGGTAGTCATAAGAACATAGGAATGGGGGAAACTGAAGCAAGCCCATACTGGGCACTCCCGTTTACACCCAACCCCTAACGACCAATGTCCATTCAACCTATGTTTGAAGCTATCTAGCGTATTCGAGTTATTGATGATGTTTGGTAACTTGTTCCACTCATCCACTACTCTATTTCCAAACCAATGTTTACCTGCTCGCGCCGAAATCTAGATTTGTCTAATTTAAAACTATTGCTTCTAGTTTGCTCCTGGTTGGATAGTGTGAGTATCTTTGTAATATCACATTTGTTTAACCCTGACTTCCACTCTATGTCTCTCGAGGCAGTGCACATTAATATGATTTAACCTGTCTCTGTACTCAAGGTTCCTAATGCCCGGAAATAATCTTTTCATTCTCCTATGAATTCTTTCTCGGGATTCTATAGCCATTCTGTAATACGGTGACCAAAACTGAACCGCGTAATCCAAGTGGGGTCTCACAAGCGCAAGATATAGTAATTACATTTTCCTTGTGACCGCCCTTAAATTCAAATTGCGCATTTCTTCCCCCAAAAGTCGCTCATTAACTCTCTCAAGATTTGGAGGTCTATATATTACTCCTGTGATTATTTTTTCCCTATCATCGGTTAATTCTATCCAAATTGTTTCTGTATTCAGTTCAGTTTTTATTTCCTTTTATATTTCACACTAGATTATCCCTAACATAGATTGCTACTCCTCCGCCTTTCCTAATCTACCTATCGGTATGGAATAATTTGTAACCTGCAATTTGGTATTCGACAGGTAACTCACGTGAGTCTAGGTTTATCCATGTGACGGTGAATACTAGTATATCGATTTTTTCGGTCCATACCAACGCCGTGATTTCATCCATTTTGTTTCTCATATGCCAGCTGTTTGCATTGTACACATTTAAGTTAATCGTGAACTGAGTCCTCTCTTCAACGAGTTTAGGTTTTAACCCCCTGTCTAATTTAGTTTTGACATCAGTCCTATCACTATTAACTGTAGCCTTTCACTTTGCTTACCCGCTCTCACTGCAGTCTCCTCCATCCCCGTGCCCGTATGGTCCCCTCGCAATTTAAAGACTTCGACATCTTTTGATATGCCCTCTCGAGAGAGTAAGCGAGGGTTGCCACCCCAACCCTAGACAAATGTACCTCATCCCGAGCATAAAGCTCCCTTCTGCCGTAAAAGTTGTCCCAGTTGTTTACGAATGGGACTGATATTGACTTGTAATATCTGCCAAGGCAGCCGTTGACACCAACTGCCCTTGTAGTGGGGCAGCTAAATGCAATTTTTAAGAGAATCATGCAAATGGTGATACAAGCACCAAATTTGGCATGGCAATTCTCTAATGATTACTAGTCAAGTCTGCCTGATTGGTCATTTAAAAATCCAAGATGGCGGCTATTTTTGAAGATGGCCGCCATATTGACCTCCAAAAGTTGATTTTTCTTATAGAAATTGATGTAGTTGGTCAATCTGAGTGATCTTGGTGTCGATATGTATGTTTTCATGCATGCTCAGATGATTTTTTATAGTTTTAAGTCCATTGTAATATTTTTATCCACATAAAATAACACTTTTAGTAAAAAAATAAATAACAAAAAAGAACTTACTAAAAAAAAAGTACTCATTATTAGCACTGGTTCCTCTGACTTCTCCTGACAGTCATCTTTGTGCATTAACTGCTGTTCACATATGCAGCTGCGAAGTGCTGTGCAGGAAAGTCCAGAGCGAAAGCATTTGCATCTCTGGTTGCAGTCTTTCATACAGGAACATTTGGTCAGCTCCTGACAGCATGTCGCAATCGGGGGAAGAGTCGTCCAACGTATCAGCCATACCTCTCCCTTCTGCGTCCATCCCCAGTTGACAGGACTGCTGGTTTCTGGATTGGAGATTGTTGCCTAGCCCCAGATGATACCAGCCTGGTTGGCAGCCCGCTTTGCATGTTCCTTGAGGGCTGCCTGGGTTGGTGGAATGGAGTCATATGGTCTCTGCTTGCTGGAAAAGAGATTTAGTCTTGCCTCATCTACACCAGTGACTACACTAGATCTGTCGTACATGAGGACAACAAATCCTTCCAGCTCCTGCAGGTCAACATTAACAACTGTTGTTGGACATTGGCTGAGTTTGGTGAATGTTTCTGAAACTTCATCACAGACGTTCTATGTCTGCCATGCAGATTTCTTTCCTTTCTCACGGAAGCCAGACACAACATCAAAGCCAGTGAAAGCATGAAAGTATAGTATCCCACTAGCTTTCTTAGGCCCTATCGCAGAAACTATATCATGAACTGGAATCCATCGATGACTGGCTCCTTGGCCAAATGCAATCCACATGTTATCAAAACCGAGCTCCTATAGTGATGGCAGTACAGATACTGCTTTGACGACCACGTCAGTGTCATTGGCTTTGATGATGAGGGACTTGGTACCTTCCATTGCTGCATCCCTAGCATGCACAAATATTCGTGTGTCTGCTTCCTCATGACAGCATGGAGCCACTTATCTGTGTTGCTAATAGCATCTTCTCTCTTTGTCACAACCACCGTGCTTGTCGTCTGTGCTTCACACATTTTCTCCGCTAGAAAATGGAATAGTTCTGTCTTGTTTTTGTCATCTCGCAGAAAGCTTCTCTAGTTTTTGGGAGTCTTACTGGTTTCTCTAACTCTTCTCCTGATCCCCTGTCCTCGTTTCGACCTGGCTTCAGACTTCAGACTTAACTTTTTGTACACATCAAACTCTACATCCACCCGATTGCCTATTGTATTTGGCACCAAAGAATTCCACTTTGGGCAGGATATCTTCTCTGGCATAGGCATCAAAAGTCTTTGAGGTGCGTGGAGGCAGGGCATTGATCACTGCTGAGCCATCTATGATGATAGCATCTCCATGTGGTTCTCTCTCTATAGCATTCACTTGTGCTTGAAGAATTTCAGCCAGCTGTGACTTCTGACATGTAAAAACCTTGCCATTGTCACTGAAGGAGGCAGGAGCTGACTGGTTCTCATGCTTGAAGAATTCTTGCAAGTCATACTGTCTGTTCTGACTGGAGATGAAGAGTCGCGAGAACAGCTGGCAGTCATCTTTCAGTAAGTTCTCTTTGGAAGTGCTAACAACGTGGTCATGTTTGAAGAAGGTGGATCTGTTTTTCTTGATTGGATGGTAGAACAGACATTTACCTTCATTCTTTAGTCCCTCTAAGAATGACTGGAATTGTTCTTTTCCTCTGTCATGGTGTGTACCAACCATTTTAGCAATATCTGGATCTACAATGTTCTTTGTGTCTAACACCAGAAGGTCAGATGACATCTTGGAAAGGGTTGCCCATCTCCCGCAGCACCTTGGGTTGTTTGTGGGCGAGATTGGAGGTAACATTCAAACTTCTTTATTGCCAACACCAGAGCCAGGGCCTCCTTCTCTATGGTCGAGTAGTTGGTCTGATGTTTTTTCTACTTGGCGGAGTAGTATGCCACAGGGTGAAGGACATCAGTGGTTGGGTCGGGTTGTAGGAGCACAGCCCCCACTCCGACACCGCTAGCGTCGATTTGCAGATGGAAGGGCAAGGTGTAGTCAGGGGGGTGGACTACAGGCTTGGAGGCAAGGAAGGCTTTGAGGCGGTGAAAAGACTGGTCGCACCTCTGGTTCCAGATGTAAGGGACCGCAGAACTGGTAAGGTCTGTGAGAGGTCCGGCCACGCTGGAGAAGTTACTGCAGAACCGACGGTAGTAGCCGCACATCCCCAGGAAGCGCATGAGTTCCTTCCTCGTCCTTGGAGTGGGGAAGGACAAGATGGCTTTAACGTTTGCGTCCTTGGGTCTCACCATACCATGCCCAACGATATGTCCCAAGTAAGTCACTGAGGCCCGGCCAAAAGCAGATTTAGCCAGGTTTATGGTGAATCCAGTCTCTTGCAGTCGTGCGAACAGTATCTCCAAACGCACCAGATGTTCGTCCCAGCCGTCCGACACCACCACCAGGTCATCCAGGTAGGCGAACGTCCCACCTAGGTCCTGAATCAGGTAATTGATTGCCCTCTGGAATGTGGCCGGAGCATTAGAAAAGCCAAACGCCATAACCAAATATTGAAAAAGACCAAATGGAGTTATAAATGCTGAGATTATTTTTGCCCTATCCGTGAGTCCCACTTGATAATATCCTTTCAACATGTCCACCGTAGATATAAATTTTGCAAAGCCTATGCTGTCTATTATATCTTCAATCAAAGGTAAAGGGTAGGAGTCTGAGACAGTGACCTGGTTCACTTTACGATAATCGGTACAAAAACGAAAAGTGCTATCGGGTTTTGGAATGAGAAGGCAAGGTGAAGCCCAGGGGGAGGTACTAGGCTCAGCTAAGTTATGTCTTAACAAAAGATCTACCTCCTTTTTCATAATCTCTCTTTTTAGTGGATTAAGTCGATCTGCTGATTGCCTAATGGGTTGTACATCATCTGAGATTAGCTTAATATCATGTTTAAGTGTATTGCAAAACCCTGGGAGGTCTGACATGACTTTAGGAAATGTTGATAATAACTTAGTGAGATCTTTTGCTTGAGATGGATTCAGAAGAGAAAAATACTCATCCAAGTTGTTGAGTATGTGACTGTTAGCAGGGTTTTCTTTAGGTAGAGGGAAGTCTAAATTCTCCAATAGGTCCACGTCATCTGTCTCCGGCTCCGGCCCTGACAAAACCGTATGCAATACAGGTAAGCTTATAGCCTCTGGGATGTCTTCCTCTGACTGCCTGGAATGGTAAAGTTTCATGAGATTAATGTGAACAAGTTGTGAATCTTTTCTGCGATCACGAGTATGGACTATATAGTTGAGGGGAGATAGTTTATTAGCAATGATTTGAAAGTTTTGATGGAACCGTTCCAAGCAACATTGGGATTGTAGGTGGTAAGCCGAAGATGTACAATGGTCCACACTGAGGTCTTTCATCACATGTTTGAAAAGAGATGGATCAGATTGTTGGGCTTTAATGAGCTCATCCTTACTAATGGTCTTATTGTACAGATCTTCTGTGGGTAGGAAGATATTAGAGGTGGTTTTAGATGAAGAGGGCCCATTTCGCACACTCTGTGACCGGGTGACAGCACAAGATGGGAAAAGGTGAGGAATAGTTTCTTCAAAGTCAGTGGTGGAGTTGACAGGTAAGGGAGAGTCGACTGTCTTTATGTTGGGAACCACTAGATCTCCTACCAAGTCATTACCCAATAATAAATGAATGCCGCTCACAGGCATTGGATCTTTCCTAATGGCTACTTGCACTTCCCCAGTTATCAAGGGACATTGGAGGTGCACTTTAGCTTAGGGATAGGAAGAATGGGATGAGAGATCTGAAATTAGAACACTCTCATTAGTAAATGCGGTAGATATATCAGGAATGACGTTAAACAGGAGGATAGATTGTGCTGCGCCCGTATCACGTAGTATACGAATAGGGAAAGAACGAGACCCCTCTATGATTGAAATTTTTCCCTCATAGGTGAATGAAGAGAAGACATCCTGATGGGGCCTTTCCACATTGGTGGTTGCTATTGGTTTGTATTTGGGATCCAGGGAACTACTTTTAGAAGTTCGACACTTTGGGTGTTTACAAGACTGGATCGTATGGCCTGGTTTTTTACAGTAAGAACAATAAAACTTGGTTGCATCAGGGGGGGTAGGTGTGGGACCTTTCGACCTACCACTCACGCCCCCAAGGTTATCATCAGAGGAGGACCTAACATGCCGGAAAGTACCACGTTCCCTACTGCCCAGTGACAACACCAGCAAGGTGTACGCATCAGCCAGCTCAGCCGCACGCCCTAAATTAACCTCTCCACGCTCCTCCACATGCTTCAAGATGTGAAATGGTATCTTGCTCTTCCACTCCTTCAGGACTACTCTGTAGCCTCTAACCACTTCTTGAAAAACCTAAGCTTTTCTTGAGCAAACTCAACAAAGGTGTGTGAAAATGTTTTGGTTAGTTTACGAAACTTCTGCCGGTTTCCATCTGGCGTGATAGCATAAGAGGTGAGGATATTCTTTTTTACGTTATCATAGTCATCAGTCTGGTCTAAACAGTTATAAACTCTACAAGCCTTACCACATAATTTAGGAACTAACACCGACACCCACTGGTCCTTAGGCCACTCATTCTTCCCGGCTATTTTCTCAAAAGTCCTAAATGACCCGTCCATATCGGATTCATCAAACTCGGGAACAAGGGAAGAAGCATTAGCAGGGTTAAAAGCAGCTAGTTTCTCTCTTAATGCCACTTCTTTTGATTTAAACTCCGATGTTAAGGTGACTTCTTTCTCTTTCACCTGTAGTTCTTTCAATCTCACCTCCTGCTCCAACTTGGCCTGTTCCAACCTTTCCTCATGCTCCAACTTGGCCTGTTCCGACCTTCCCTCATGCTCCAACTTTTGCTCCAACTTAGCCTGTTCCAACATTCCCTCATGCTCCAACTTGGCCTGTTCCAACTTTTCCTCATGCTCCAACCTGGCCTGTTCCAACTTTTCCTCCTGCTCCAGCTTGGTCTGTTCCAACTCGAGTTCTTTCATTTTGATTTGGAACTCGAACCTAGCTCGTTCTAGTTCTAAGGCGTCTACTCTTTGTGTTTTTTCTTGAGGGCTAGCCAGACCTGAAGCAACTTCTGAGTGAGGAGGGGTGGTGGATAGTGGTTGAAGTTTCTTGGACATGAGCGTTAATCGGTCAACAGTAAATTCTTTTAAAACTTCTTGCTGAACCAACATTTCAATTACCTGATTTTTTAACATTTCCTTTGTCAGTTGCTGTGAATATGGGATATTGTAATAGTTGGCTATTTCTTTCCATTCTTTCTTCAGGATATTAACACTTAATTTAGCTACGGAAAGATTTTCAATGAAATCCTGGAGATCAAAACCTGAGGTGGCCATTGTTAAGAAAACTAGGATAAATTAACTAATGGTCAAAAAGATAAGATAAGATAAGTGGATAACCCTAGAAAATATCACGGGAGTGGATAACCAGAAAGTCCCGGAAACTACCCAAGTTATACCTAGGGAAATTACACTTACGAATATTGTTCTTCTGATAAGATCCTTAAATAAGGATAAGAGACTTGGAAGAGGAAGGGCGTATTACGGCATTAATATAAAGATCCGGATTAACAACCCTTAGATACTTGAAACTGGAAGGGCGTATTACGGCATTAATATAAAGATCCGGATTAACAACCCTTAGATACTTGAATTATTTTCCCCGAATGAGATAATGAGAAGAACAATAATTGAGGCTTTATAATTATGGGGTCCTGGTAGAGCTGGGCGTCCCAAGATATCACTTCACCCTAAACTAGTGACTATGGAACAGCCTACTCTGGAGCGAGGGTACGGCATTAAACAGATCCGGATTCTTCCCTACACTCGATAAGACTTACTACACGACTGCCATGTGTAATAACAGGTAAGCCTTATGACACTTGGAACCTAATATCCTACGTCTGTCACTCTTATTGTACGATAATACCAATATATGCACACACATATGAAGGAACTTTAAACCACCGTAAAGCAATTGTGAACAGAAGTGACTGAGAGGAATAATTAACAAGGAGTAACAAGGGGGGAAGAAATATGGCACTTAACGTTGGATCCTGTCACGGTCGCTATTTGTTACGAGTTGGGGATTTAGAATATAGTTAAAAGTCTACCCAGATCCCAACAGGCAACAACAATAAAAAAAAAAGACAATCGGACTATAAAAGGGTAGACAAAGGATGGGAGTTTTTCTTGTGTATATAAAGTACCATAAATTCCTTAACAAACTATTCAGCTTCTTATAAATTACCCTTAACCATACTTACCCTAAACATAAGCAACATTGGCTTAACAGTATATACATATTTATACAACATAAAGCAATCGTGAAGCAATGTGGAGGTGGGAGGCAATATAAGGTTACAAAATACTCAAGTGCAGTGCTGAGATGGCTGACGAGTAAGGCTGAGTATTGGAGAATATGGTAGGTAGTCACTGTGCTGTAGGTTTCCAGGATAGGTGATCCTAGTGTGGTCACTTCCCAGAGTGAACTGCCCTCTCCTCGATCTGGAGCTGATGAGGAAGACTTGGAGGAGGTGACGCAACAACCAGGATATGGAGAAGGGAAACCCCTGAGTGGTAACTAAGACTAGTCATACTCGGGTTTCGTCCCTAGATGGCGGTCTCGTGGTGCTGGGTAGGTAGATCATGACAATAGATGGCGTTGCTCGTGGTGCTGGGTAGGTCGATCATGACAATTGATGGAGTGGTTCGTAACAAAGGGTTGTAGAGATGGTAGACTGTTCTTCGAGATCTTGCATTGTGTGCATAGCTGTTTCCGTGTGGACAGGCATCTCAGGTGCACAGGCATGCGCACTAAACCATGGATCTCGTACTTGACAGTCACGACGTCTTCCACTGCAAGTACTTTTCCCAGTGGGGCAACTAAAGCTCTGGGTTTAATGATGTCTGCTGGGGATGCTGATGTTGCCACCGCTATCCTTGCCAACAGGAGGAGCGATATCCAAGCCATGCCAGAAATGGGCGAGGAAAATTAATGTTTTATGTTTGCTGATCGCAGTTTTTGACGATACATATTGTCTGTTGTTGTTTTGTGTTGAGCAGCTGTGATAGTAGAAGTAGGATGTACTTGACTGACATTAAGGGTCCCTACTAAGTCTCTGCTGACTTTTTTTTCATTCTATCTACATGCACTATGTCTGTGACGTTGAACTTTGGCTCATCTACATGGAATTTGTTTTCATGTTCTTTTGCTTTAATTTAGGCGAAAGTGAATTTAGGCGAATGTTTTGATATGCTTTCCGGCGCTTTTATAATTACTGCGTCTCCAATTTCTAGAGTTGCAGGCATAGCGTTTTTATGTTGCTTGCAGATTATTTCAGCACGTGAGGCTACCAAATGTCTTTGTACTTTCCATGGATGCTTGTGAAAACATTGATTTGCTCCTTCGCATAGTCATCCACGTTGTACACAGGTTGTGGGGTTCCTGCTAGTTGATCATAGGGCAAGCGTTTAACGGTACCATAAATTAAGTAGTATGGCGATTTGCCTATAAAGCTATTGATAGATCCATTGATGGATGCTGCTACTTGTGAAAGCCATTCCTCCCAGGAACTGTGCATCGTATTCCCAACGTGTCGGAGAATCTCAAGAATTATACGATTTGTAGGCACGACCAACCCAATACAGAGACTACTGCACCGAAAACATGCTCCTTTTTTTAAAACAACCTAATGCATGCTAACTGGGATCTTATCTATGCCTCTGACAACCCTATGCTTCCCGCTCAAGACTAAGTCAGTGAAAACTGTATCCATTTCCAAACCCTAACAAGCGAAATTAAGATAATGATAAAAGAAAAACATAAACTTCAAAGGAAATTTGCAAAAACACCCATAACTTTCGGTGATGCTTACCGAAGTATCAGAAATAGAGTAACTCAAGCAGTTAGAAATGCCAGACGTAGCTATTATACAAATAAAAGCTCCAGTCAGCATCAGGCGACGGTAAGTGAACCTGGAATGTCATAAATTCTATTCAGAACAGGAACACTCAACCTTCGGCCCCCCACTCAGCTTTTATGATAAATGATTCAGTTGTAACTGAACCCTCCTTCATTGCCAGCCACTTCAATGAATATTTTATTAAAGTTGGCAAAAATCTTGTTGAGAGCATCCCTGATCACCAAAAGGAAATTCGAGCCTACCTGCAAAACAGACAGCAAAGTGAGCTGTTCTTATCCCCTGTCTCAGCAGATGAATTACTGGCCATCATAAAAGTGTCCAAAGAAACAGCAGCAGGCGAAGACAATATACCAATGAGCATCATTAAGAAAGTAGCCCACTTATTACTATCTGTTCTCCTACACATCTGTAAGTCCTCCTTCATTAGTAGTGTCTTTCCAGAAAAACTGAAAATTGCTAAAGTTCACCCAGCATATAATATATCTGGGGACAAAGGTCTCTTCAAGAATTACACCCCATATCTCTCCTCCCAGCCTTGAGTAAGATACTGGAGAAGCTAGCATGTAGTTGACTAAATTCCTTCTGCAATGCCAATAACATCTTTACAGACTCCCAGTTTGGCTTTAGAGCTAGAAGTTCGACTGAGAGTGCTAATGACATCTTAAATTCCTTTCATGACAGTCAGTTCACAGTCTGAATATTCTTGGACCTCTCTAAAGCCTTCGATACTGTCGACCATACTGAAACGGTTGGATTGTCCACGTAACCGGGCCGTTCACATATATTTATTATTTGGGTTTAAGTAACGAAACCCAACTGCAGTTCCTTGTTTTATTATTAAAGGATTGTATCTATAATTCCTGAGTGTAGATCAACCGTAATTTCCACTATATATGAGTGAATGAGAAAGGGACGGCGTTTATGTAATATAAACGTTAGATCACGTCCTTACGATATAAGTTGCTGTGATTGACTCTTGAGTAGTGACCCATCGAGGGAGAACGGTATGGGTACGTCATTCTCCCTCAAGGGAAGACGGAGCCATCCAATGCGGCTCTCAAATAACGTCTTCCTCTAGTCAAGGATATCAGACTACTGCTCACTTCAGGTGGCCAGAGAGCCGGCTACTTATGCCTTTACTCAGCATAGTATGACGCATCTTCCCGTGGGCACACCTTATCACGTGCATTGAACATGTCACCACATAGCCAGTGGAAAGTTACAGGGTGGTGAATCTGAATATAATATGAGATGTATTGACCCATTTATATAATATGTTCTGTTGATGAGACAGGGGCCCATTACATCGCTCGGTCACCTATCAGCCGAGCTCCGTGAGGCCTAAATAAACTCACTGAGTACAGTACTTCCTATGCAACCCAAACCATGTTATAAACAGAGGTGTAGACACTAAGCTGGGGATTCTACTACTGTAGGGGTATTAGCTACTACAGGGGATCTGTACTTTAGTGCCTTTTGGGTTAAACATTACTGCCAATATCAAAAGCAACAAGGCAGAAATAATCTTCGCCTATTTCGTGGTTAAGAACGCACCTTCTGAGCAATGTACAACTTTTGCTACTGTTATCACGCTAGATGAATGAGTGTGTGGTGCATAAGACTCTTTCAACGAACCATTCATTTTCGCGGAGAGCAATGGTACTGAGTTGTGAAGGGTACTACACGGCATGGCTGAAAATTTAAGTCTGTGATACTTTTGTAGAACTATCATATTATTATTTGAAGAAGATGTGTCATTGACATTATTAAATTATGTAGTTTGAAACTTTAGTATATATTAACATAAGTAAGCACTTACAACAATGACATTAACCTATTGATGTCCTATCAATGTGATGGCATGTCTCGGACGTGTAAATGTGTGTATATACTTAATGTATCCCTAGATACTACCTATATCTTGTAGGCTTGCTTGAAGAATCCTTTCTAGAATTTCTTGATAATGTGAAATAGTTGCCGCAATCCCGTAGACCTGTGTGTGTGTCGCTCACAGTAGACACAGCTGATTCCAAGGTCCGGTGACTGGGTCAATGTTCACGAAAATCCTGAGTACAGCAAACCGCCACTCTTGGTCACACAAGGATATCCACCATACCATACCTCAGAATGCTGAGACCAGCTCTCAGACCGGATGTGTCATCATCACTAGGGTGGGTGCTGGGGTGCTGGTAACTGGGGGTTGTTCACGCCATACGAAAGAATTTTGTTGACAGGATGTTGATTGATGAGCAGTCACAACAACTGAAGTCACGTCCTGTCACACACTGGGCAGTGAACGAATCATTTGCAGAAACTAATGTTTACTTCAGCTCACAGGATTGTTGCGTTGGTGAATTCCTCAAAATTGCAGGTACTATCTTCCAACTACTGCTGCTGTAATCATGCTGTGAAAGTGTGGGGTTGAGGTCATGAGGTAGCTCTGACGCATGAACCTCCTTCCTCTTAATAGGATTGGTGGACAACACTTTCGATCTAGCCGTGAGCATAGGTTCAGAATGGCTCATAGCGTTGTAGGAAACACCTTTAAACGTAATAGTATTATTACGTGGATGAACATCTATCATGTTCTTTTTAAGGGTTGAGAAACCAAGTAACCCGTCAGCTGGCAAATACTGCTGAACTACATAAAAGTCCGCGTAGAAGGGAGAACCACATCTTGAAAATCTGAGTGGTAATGTCACCATTCCATGAATGCTCAGCTGAGTACCTGATACTCCTTCGAGCTCAGCGTTACTAGGTCGCCATATGAAGTCTCGGTAAGGGAATTTACATTGTAAATCTTGATAGGATGTCAAGGCCAATACATTAGCGCAAGCATCTGTGTCTATATCAAGAGCCAATCTGGTATTATCCACTCTCACCGGCACTGACAACACTTCAACTTTGCTTAGCGCCGCTACTACCGACGCCCCTATAGAAGTGCTGTGAGGAGAGGCAGGAAATACTATGCCTATCCCTCTCCTCGATGTAGTAAATGTAACACATATAACAATATCTTTGAGTGCTACTGCATAGTTACCTTCTATATATGTATATATATATATATATATATATATATATATATTATTATTCTAAACCAGTATGCCACAGTAATTGGGAGAACATAATTCCTCTACCTTTACCAACTGTGTATATGGTGTTATGACTGTTAGTTGTAACAATCACTTGAGAAGCTATAGAGTTGCACTGTGTATAAACTATTTTACTCTTTAAATACCTACAGTATTACAGGAGTTAGGTGTCTGTAAAGAAAACGCAATCCATCTAGCTGCTATCTGTTGTGGGGTGGGTGTCGGAGTGTGGGTGACGTCAATCTTCCCTCCCACTGTAGGCTATGCGCTGATAGGATGTCGCCTCCACTGAATGTCAAATCTTCTGCAATCCCGTATATATGGGGAACTGGCTGATGACACTAGAAATACTGCAATCAACGATTGCGAAACCACAGATGGATCCAGGTGGGGGGTGGTGGGTGGATAACCGCACTCTTCCCTCCCACTGTGATTTCGGGCGCGCGGCATGACGAACGCCGGTGAATCCACTTCACGTCAGGGGAATAATACTCCACAGAATGGTAAGGCGCTAATAAGACGCTTTCCTGACCCCTATCACTTGTCGTTAACAGGGATTTCACGTCAACAATAACTCAATTGCAGTTATTGGGAATAATTCTGCACCTCTTGAGGGTGTCGGAGATGAGGAGCACTCACTAAGTATCGTCTCATAAGGGATACATTTTTAACACTCGGATTATGTAACGCGTCACTGTTGTGTGTTTTCTGTTTTTCACAAAAACACGGACGGTCTGATACGACTACCAGTTTAAGAATCCGTATCCCACCGCTGCCACCTATATGAATTGGCTGGATTGTCCATTTAACCAGGACGTTCACATATATTTATTATTTGGGTTTAAGCAACGAAACCCAACTGTAGTTCCTTGTTTTATTATAATAGGATTGTATATATAATTCCTGAGTGTAGATCGACCGTAAGTTCCACTATATATGAGTGAATGAGAAAGGGACGGCGTTTATGTAATATAAACGTTAGATAACGTCCTTACGATATAAGTTGCTGTGAGTGACTCACGAGTAGTGACCTATCGAGGGAGAACAGTATGGGTATGTCGTTCCCCCTCGAGGGAAGACGGAGCCATCCACTGTGGCTCTCAAATAACGTCTTCCTCTAGTCAAGGATATCAAACTACTGCTCGCTTCAGGTGGCCAGAGAGCCGGCTACTTATGCCTTTACTCAGCATAGTATGACGCAGCTTTCCGTGGGCACACCTTATCACGTGCATTGAACATGTCACCTCATAGCCAGTGGAAAGTTACAGGGTGGTGAAACTGAATATAATATCAGATGTATTGACCCATTTATATAATATGTTCTGTTGATGAGACAGGGGCCCATTATAAAACCATCCTCCTCTCAAAACTTGAACATTAAGGTGTTAGGGGCCTATCACACAAATGGTTTACCTCATATCTGCCCAACAGGATGCAGTATGTCTGCTATAATAATCACCAATCTGACTCCTCGCCAATCTTATATGGCACCCCCCAAGGTTCCATTCTCGGTCCAGTACTGTTTTTGTTGTACATAATTGACATAGTCCACGCCAGCACACTCATAAAATACAACTTATTTGCAGACGATAGTAATCTCTATGCCAGCAGCTCAGACCTCCATTCCTTGATGAGAACTATGAATACTGAATTTACTAAAGTCAGGGCCTGGGTAATACGTAATAAACTGACCTTAAACCTTGAAAAAACCCACTACACGATCTTTCACAGAAGGAAAAACTTACCCCCAGACTTGGACCCCCTGTACCTTGGTAATACAGTCCTCAAACGCGACTAAAATACTAAATTCCTCGGAGTTATTGTTGATGAGAAACTTAACTAAAGAAACCACATACAAGCCTTTCACAGTAAAGTCAATAAACAGTGTGGTATCATGTATCACACTCGACAGTCACTGTCACAGCAATGAAAGAAATCTCTCATGATCTTGTTTACCAACACCTGATACACTGTCACACACTATGGGGGGCCTCTGACTCTTCAAAAACACAATCTGTGGTTACTGCACAAAAGAGAGTTGTACGGACAATGACCTACTTGAAAAAAAACAGATCACACAAACGAAAAATTTGCTTAATTGAAAATGTTAAAATTCGAGGATATTAACAGCAACTGCTGTGCCCTCTTTGTTTACAAATCTATCAATCACTTGCTTGACAATAATTATTTCCAGTTCCGGAATAATGAGAGATACAACTTAAGGCACCCAGAGCTACTAAGGCCACTCCCATGTGCTCCTCTCAGTCCGAGACCTCCATAAAATGTCAATGTGTGAAGGTGTGGAACAACTTACCTCCTCCCATCCGAGCAAAGACTACGCTCCCTTCCTTTAAATCACCTCTTAAAAAATATCTATTGTCGAAGTATTAATATTTCTTGTAATACCTACTATATTTACAGTACCTGTTTTTATTGTACCATCAAAACCGTTTTATCGGAAATTATCATGTAAATCGATAAGAAATTACCAATGCAATAAACATATTTGTCAACTAGACATAATCCTGACAGCTCTGTCCTCTTGTTCAACCTTAATACTGTACAACCCATGTTGTACTGCTCCCCCATTATACGTATGTTTTTCAATTCCACTGTAATTTATGTATATGCTGATAATAAAAAAAAAATAAACTAAAAAAAATAATAATAAAATAAATAAATAGTGAAGTGATAACCGTGGTAACATTATGAGATGTTCTTATTACCCCCATGCGATGTAGTATTCCAGAAGTTGCTAAATGTTACATAATTTTTCCTTGAGATAAATGTATTGTATATATCAGGTGCCTAAAAGAGAACTTAGGTTCTCAACTGGCTCAGCCATGTAAATATTGTTATTATTGTCCACTCTGTATCTGTGTTATTCTGGCTAAATAAACTGTTTCAATTCAATTCAATTCAATTCAATTTGAGGATGGATGGTAGGTGGTTGTGAAGGTTTGTGTGATGTCGTATTGTTGACGTATTGCTGTTAAGAGTTGATTCTTAAATTCTGCCCCGTTATCTGAGAGTATCATTAGGTGTAGGAAAAGTTGAGATGAGTGACTAACGCATGAGCCACTGCTACAGCAGAACTATTCTGCAATGATGCTCATACCACAATTCTAGAGATGTGGTCAACACACACAAGTATGTAATTAGAGCCTTGATGGTCTTTTGGTAGTTGCAATAAATCGATCGCAACTGTTTCCCATGGGCGTTCAGGTGTCGGGTATTTTAAGATTGGAGCGGGATTCATCGTTGTTCCCTTGTGTTTTGCACAAGATAAACACTTAGCAATGTGATGCGCGATGTTGGTCCTCATAGTTTTCAATAATATTTTCGTCTAATTTCTGTTAGACATCTGTCTCGCCCTGAATGCCCGACCTCGGGTGCATCGTGGAAGGGGGTGAGGATGTTTTCCTTTAGTGACGGAGGAATAACAATTTAAGAGATTGACTTTTGTTGTGTTTTTACTGAACGATACAGTATGTCGTGCCGTAGCTCAAACCTTGAGAGTGGTAGAGGTAGTTTGGGCAAATTTACCTCATCTTCCGATTCTAAGGCAAAGATTTGCTTGGACCACAGTGCATCTCTAGTTGTTCCGCCTTTAACTGTGACAGGGTGAACGTGGGTAGTGGCGTAACAGGAGCTATGTGTCTGGATAGCGAATCAGCTAACACATTCGCACGACCCGGCAAGTACTTAAAGTCGGGTGTGAACTGAAATCATACAACACGAGAGACATATCACAAACCTTTTCATTACATACAACACGCACATATACCAAGTAAAACTGACACCTACCAACACATATACAACAAAAAGACAAGGGCTACACGAAAAAAAAAAAATCACAGAGAAACTTGTCACCTCACTGGCCATTTCATTTGGACTGTCAATAACTCACCATCATATCACTCACGCATACCATAATTCATCCAAAATCAAACAACACCAAGAAGAAAGAAGATCACCAAAGTACCAAGAACAAGAAGACCATAAGAATAAAAAGAAAAGAAGAAACAAGACCATCAGATTAGTTGTACCATCAGAGTAATGGAGTAATGTGGCAAGAAAGAAGACCAAGAATAGAAGAAGAAAGAAGACATCAGCTCCGGCCGAAATAGCCTAAAGACGAAGTGGTCAGTAATCCCCAAAACAAGTTCAAAGTTCCTCTATGGTCAGATACCAGCGAGCTAGACGCCCTATAAGTTCTTTCCCATGAAATAGTTCTGTCGTGGCTGCATGATCTGTGTAGACTGTGATCGGATATCCAAAAATGAGATCCCGAAAAGGCTAATGTTTCCAAGTGAGTAGCTAAATAACGTTTTTCTGATTCATTGAGGGTGCGACTGGCGAATGCTATTACACGTCACTTCCCTCGATGATCAGATTGCTTGAGCATAGCCCTAGCCCTAGGCCAGAGGCATTGGTGTACATGGTAAATGGTTTGGTTGTGTTCTGACCTCACTAGAGGAAAGGTCACGGTTGCTTAGCTCTGCTTCCGGGGATAATTATCAGATATGGCTAGTGCTACTGGTGAACGGGGTTACGCCCTTCAGTGGGCAAAGTTACAGAATACCAAGGAAAAAACCTGAAATTAGAGTTAGAAAACTTGAAATGAAAAGAAGAGATAGCAAGGATGAAAGAAGAAACGAGACAAGGACAGTCCGTGAATGACGAAAACTCTGGGGAATGGAAGGTGTGAGGAGAGGGACGACCAAACTGGTGGTGAAGAAACACACCAAGGATACGACAACAACGACAACAACAGCTAAGTGTACCAACTCGTTTAGTCCCTTGATAGACGAATTGGACGTTAGTACAGTCAGGGACAGGGCTGACAAGGAAGGTATAAAAACTTTAATTGTTGGTGACTCGCAGGTAAGGTACCTGGACAGAGCCTTTTGTGGTAAAAATAAAAATAGGATGAGGGTGTGTTTGCCAGGAGCTGGGGTGGGGGATATAGTTGACAGGATGGACAACATCTTGTCTGGTAATGGGAACAAACTCATTATCTGCCTCAGTGAAGGAGGCAATGATATTGGCCGGTGTAGGAGTGAAGAGCTTCTTGATAAGTTCAAGACAGCTATAGATCGGATTAGGACTAAGGGAGGGATCCCTATTATATGCGGTGTCCTGCCTAGAAGGAGAGTTAGCAATGAATTGTTGTCAAGGGCAGTTGGTGTTGACGGCCGTCTTGACGGATATTGCAAGTCAATATCAGTCCCATTCATTGACAACTGGGACAACTTCTACGGCAGAAGGGACCTTTATGCTAGGGATGGGGTGCACCTGTCTCAGGAGGGGATGGCAACCCTGGCAGGGTCTCTAGAGGGGGCAGTTCAAAAGATATCGAAGTCTTTAAACTGCTAAGGGAGCATATGGGCACGGGGGTGGAAGAGACTGCAGTGGGAGCGGGTAAACAAAGTAAAAGATAACAGGGAAACAGTGTTAGGAATGATGACAAAACTAAATTAAACAGGGAGTTTAAAACTAAACCCGGTAAAGGGAGGACTCAGAACATGACTAACTTAAATGTCTACTACGCGAACAGTTGAAATATGAGAAACCAAATGGATGATATTAGGGCCTTGGTATGTACCGAAAAAATCGATATAATAGCATTCACTGAAACATGGATCAACCTAGACTCATGTGAGTTACCGGTCGAATACCAAATTGCGGATTACAAATTGTTCCATACTGATAGGCAGACCAGGAAAGGAGGCGGAGTAGCAATCTATGTTAGGGATAATCTGAAGTGTGAAATAAATAAGGAAATAAAAACTGAGCGGAATACAGAAACAATTTGGATAGAATTAAGCGACGGTAGGGAAAAATTAATCACAGGAGTAATATATAGACCTCCCAATCTTAATAGAGTCAATGAGGGACTTATCTGGGATGAAATGCGCAGGGCTTCCATACACAACAAAGTCTGTATAGTAGGCGACATTAACCTTGGCCAAATAGATTGGACTGACCTTACGGGTAACTCAGTATCAGAGGATTTCCTCGAAACGATCCAGGACTGTTTCCTAAGTCAACATATAACCGAACCCACCCGGGGTAATAATATACTCGACTTAGTTCTGTCGAACAGAGAAAACGTCATTAGCAATGTCGAGGTAGGGAACGAACTTGCAAACAGCGATCACAAAGAAATTAGATTCCAGTTAGATTTTCAGGTCATACGTAAAGGGAATTCCATTAAAGTCCCAGATTTCAGAAGGGCAAACTTTGATAGTTTAAAGAGGCAGCTGGGAGAGGGGGTGTCACGTTTGGATGTGAACCTGACAGATGACACCAACCTGATAGCGAGATCTGAGATTGCCGAGTTCCACGACAATTTAAATAACGAGTTACTTAATGCACAAAGGCAGAACATACCATACAAAAAACTCAGGTCAGACAACAATGACCCAAAATGGATAAATAATTATTTAAAGAACATTATTGGCGAATTTTACCTCCGGGAGTATTACAAGGTATTGGCCGGTATGGTTAAGACCGAGATAAGAAAAGCCAAGAAGAACTATGAACTGAAGGTAGCAGGGGATGTGAAAACAAACCCTAAAGGATTCTACCAAATGTATCAAACTAAAACACGAGATAAGATTGGACCAATACTTTCAGATACCGGCGAGCTAACTGATAACGATGGAGAAATGAGCAATAATCTGAATAAATATTTTTCAACAGTTTTCACCACGGAAAATTTAAACATGATACCCGAGGCACCGACTCTATTCAGAGATAGTGAAGAAAACAAATTAAGCGAGATAGTCGTTTATGTATATAATAAATAATAATGGTCCAAGTACTGAGCCTTGGGGAACTCCACTTTTGACGTTGCTCCAATGGGACTTAGTGCGGTTAATGCTCACTCGCTGTTTCCTGTCCTGTAACCACGCCCTAATCCATTTTAGGATGTTACCTTTGATGCCATGTGCTTCTACCTTTCTAATCAGTCTTTCGTGGGGGACTCTGTCGAAGGCTTTGCTAAAGTCGAGATATACCACATCATAATTATGCCCCTCGTCCACCGATTCGAAAACTGATGAAAAGAATGTTAATAGATTAGTTAGACAAGAACTTCCGCTTGTGAAGCCATGCTGGGAATCAATGATTAATCCGTGCTTCTCCAGGTGATTTCTTATAGAGTTTGAAATGATTGCTTCCAGTAATTTGCATACTTTTGATGTTAGACTGATTGGGCAGTAGTTAGAGGATAGTGATCTATCCCCATTCTTGAAAATCGGTATTACATTCGCTATCCTCCAGGATTCTGGTACTACACCTGTTTTTAAGGACATGTTAAACAAATTTGCTAAGGGCATACTAAGCTCTTCCTTACATTCCTTTAATTCTCTGGCAAATATCTCATTGGGACCAGGTGACTTATTAGGCTTTAGTTTGTCTATTTGCTTACTAACATCGTTACTAGTCACTACTATCTCGCTTAATTTGTTTTCTTTACTATCTCTGAATAGAGTCGGAGCCTCGGGTATCATATTTAAATTTTCAGTGGTTAAAACTGTTGAAAAATATTTATTCAAATTATTGCTCATTTCTCCGTCGTTATCAGTGAGCTCGCCGGTATTTGACCGTATTGGTCCAATCTTTTCTCGTATTTTAGTTTGATTCATTCGGTAAAATCCTTTGGGGTTTGTCTTCGCCTCCCTTACTATCCTTACCTCATTATTCCTCTTGGCTTTCCTTATCTCGGTTTTAACCCTACTCGCCAATATCTTATAATAATCCTGGAGGTAAATTTTGCCACGCTTTATCCTTCTACCTATAGCCTTCCTTTGGCCAATGATGTTCTTTGAATAATTATTTATCCATTTAGGGTCATTGATGTCTTATCTGAGTTTTTTGTATGGTATGTTCTGCCTTTGTGCATTAAGTAACTCATTATTTAAATTGTCGTGGAACTCGGCAATCTCAGATCTCGTTAAAAGGTCAGAGTCATCTGTCAGGTTCACAGCCAAGCGCGACACCCCCTCTCTCAGCTGCCTCTTTAAACTGTCAAAGTTTGCCCTTCTGAAATCCTGTACTTCAGTGGAATTTTCCTCACGTCTGACCTGAAAATCTAACTGGAATCTGATTTCTTTGTGATCCCTGTTTGCAAGTTCGTTCCCTACCTCGACATTGCTAATGACATTTTCTCTGTTCGACAGAACAAAATCGAGTATATTATTACTCCATGTGGGTTCGGTTATATGTTGACTTAAGAAACAGTCCTGAATCGTCTCGAGAAAATCCTCTGATTCTGAGTTACCCGTAGGGTCAGTCCAATCTATTTGGCCAAAGTTAAAATCGCCTACTATACAGACTTTGTTGTGTATGGAAGCCCTGCGCATTTCATCCCAGATAAGTCGCTCATTGACTCTATCAAGATTGGGAGGTCTATATATTACTCCTGTGATTAATTTTTCCCGACCGTCGCTTAATTCTATCCAAATTGTTTTTGTATTCCGCTCAGTTTTTATTTACGTATTTATTTCAAACTTCAGATTATCCCTAACATAGATTGCTACTCCGCCTCCTTTCCTGGTCTGCCTATCAGTATGGAACAATTTGTAATCCGCAATTTGGTATTCGACCGGTAACTCACATGAGTCTAGATTGATCCATGTTTCAGTGAATGATATTATATCGATTTTTTCGGTACATACCGAGGCCCTAATATCATCCATTTGGTTCCTCATATTTCAACTGTTCGCGTAGTAGACATTTAAGTTAGTCATGTTCTGAGTCCTCCCTTTACCGGGTTTAGTTTTCAACTCCCTGTTTAATTTAGTTTTGGCATCATTCCTAACACTGTTTCCCTGTAATCTTTTACTTTGTTTACCCGCTCCCACTGCAGTTTCCCCTACCCCCGTGCCCATTTGTTCCCCTAGCAGTTTAAAGACTTAGATATCCTTTAAACTGCCCCCTTTAGAGACCCAGCCAGGTTTGCCACCCCATCCCGAGACTGGTGCACCCCATACCTAGCATAAAGGTCCCTTCTGCCGTAGAAGTTGACCCAGTTGTCAATGAATGGGACAGATATTGACTTGCAATATCTGTCAAGACTGTCGTTGACACCAACCGCCCTTGACAACCATTCACTGCCAACTCTCCTTCTAGGCAGGACACAGCATATGATAGGGATCCTTCCCTTAGACCTAATACGATCTATAGCTGCCTTCAACTTATCAAGAAGCTCCTCGCTCCTACACCGGCCAATATCATTGCCTCCTGCACTGAGGCAGATAATGGGTTTGTATCCATTATCAGAGAATATATTGTCCATCCTGTCAATTATATCCCCCACCCCAGCTCCTGGCAAACACACCCTCATCCTAGTTTTGTTTTTACCACAAAAGGCCCTGTCCATGTACCTTACCTGTGAGTCACCAACAATTAAAGTTTTTATACCTTCCTTGTCATCCCTGTCCCTGACTGTACTAACGTCCAATTCGTCTATCAAGGGACTGAACGAGTTGGTACACTTAGCTGTTGTTTGTTGTAATTCACAGCTTCAGGGGTGAGTACAGACTAAAGAGAAGTCCAATACAAGGTGTACATATACAGAGGAGGGTGAGACCAGGTCCACAGTGGTCAGGTATTAGGTAATAACCCTACTAATCTTTAAATAGCACCGCAACGGTCGGTAGTCATATCAGAGGGTAAGGTGACCCAAACTTCTCACCTGGTTACAAATCTTCTTAATTACAAAATTGTTCAGTTTGTACATGCCATTACTCAAATTTATGTTGAATGCTTCGGTATGTTTAATGAGACTAGATTCTATGATGTTCCTACTATCAATTGAATTACAAGGTAATATTGAGGAGGCATTATCCCAGTCAATGCAATGCTTGTTATCCCTCAAAAGAACAAACAGAGCATTGGATTCCTGGCCTGTCCTAACACTATATTTATGTTGTTTAAGTCTAGTTACAAGATCTTTACCTGTATGGCCTAAGTAAAATATATTACATTCCTTGCAAGGAACTTTATAAATGCAACCAATTGTGTTGTTGGGGGAGTTCTTGATTAACATTTGTTTAACAGTGCATGAGTTTTTAAATGCCACATTGACGTTCTAGGTTTTTAGTTGTAAAGGAATGTGTGAGAAATTTTTGTGAAATGGTAATATTAAGATATTCTTATGGTCATGGGTGGGCTTGGGATCAGTTCCATAAAAAGATTTCCTAGTAATGTTTAGGCATTTGTCTATGAAAGATCTTGGGTATTTAAGGTTTGAGCCAATATTATAGATATATTTATACTCCTCATCAATGAATTCCGGACTGCAAATTCTCAAAGCACGTAAAAACATTGTTGAAAATACTGACTGTTTGAGTCTATTATGGTGGGCAGAATAATAATGAATGTATGAACACACATTAGTGGGTTTTCTATAAATACTGAACTTAAAAGTGTTACCTATTCTGTGTATCAAACAGTCCAGGAATGGCAATTTACAGTCTTGCTCTAATTCCACAGTGAATTTGATCGAGGGGGCTAAGTTGTTAAGTTGTAGCAGGAAAGCTTTTAGGTCCTCATTACATGGCCAGAGACATAATACATCATCAACATATCTAAACCAGACTGCTGAAGGTGGTAAAATATTTCATAATAGTTTCTTTTCAAAGAATTCCATATATAGGTTGCTTAATACGGGTGAGAGTGGATTATCCATTGCCATACCAAATTTTTGAGGATAACATTCTCCATTGAATTCAAATTTACAATCCTTAATACATATTAAGAATATCTTAATATTACCATTTCACAACTAAAAACCTGGAACGTCAATATGGCATTTAAAACTCATGCACTGTTAAACAAATGTTAATCAAGAACTCCCCCAACAACATAATTGGTTGCATTTATAAAGTTCCTTGCAAGGAAAGTAATATGTTTTACTTAGGCCAGACAGGTAAAGATCTTGTAACTAGACTTAAACAACATAAATATAGTGTTAGGACAGGCCAGGAATCCAGAGGGTCAGCGTAGATGGTGTTAAATCTGAGTGGGGCCGTGTAACCAGTGGGTTTCCCCAGGGGTCAGTACTAGGCCCACTCTTGCTCATAATCTACATAAACGATCTAGATACTGGGATCAGCAGTGACATAAGCAAGTTTGCGGATGACACCAAAAGAGGGCGGCAGATTAATTCAGGGCAGGATGCAAATGCATTACAGGAGGATCTAAATAAACTGCAGGGGTGGTCTAAAAAATGGCAAATGAAATTCAACACCAGCAAGTGCAGCGTACTTAATATTGGAAGAACAAATACTGATAATGTATACAGCCTTAACAACATCAACCTAGAGAAGTCGACTTGTGAAAGAGACCTAGGGGTATTTGTATGCCCGGACCTACGGCCTGGAAAACAGTGCGTTAATGTTCGAAATAAGGCAAACAGAGTATTGGGATTTATATCTAGAAGTGCAAGTAACAAGAGTGCAGAGGTCTTATTGCAGCTATATCTTGCGCTAGTCAGGCCGCACCTCAATTATGCGGTTCAGTTCTGATGCCCCTATTATAGAATAGATATAAATTCACAAGAGTCGGTGCAGCGAAGAATGACAAAAATTATTCCGGGACTTAGAAACCTTCCATATCGGGATAGGTTAAAGAAACTTAACTTGCATTCCCTAGAAAGATGAAGAGTGCGGGAGATATGATAGAAGTATTTAAGTGGGTGAAAGGAATCAATAAAGGGGACATAGATAAAGTTCTTATAATATCCGAGCAGGATAGGACTCGGAGCAACGGATTTAAGTTGGATAAGTTTACGTTTAGGAGGGAGATAGGAAGAAACTGGTTCACAAATAGGGTGGTGGACGAGTGGAACAAGCTTAGCAACTTTGTAGTAAATGCGGGAATTCTGGAAAGTTTCAAAAGGAGGCAAGATAGATTCCTGGATGATAGAGAGTGGTAGTAGCTCTCGACAGGAGCTGCCATGCACAGGCCAAGTGGCCTATTGCAGACTCCATATTTTCTTATGTTCTTATGTAAGAAAACTTTTTACAGAACTGATCCCAAGTCCACCCATGACCATAAGAATATCTTAATATTACCATTTCACAAAAATTTCTCTCACATTCCTTTACAACGAAAAACCTGGAACGTCAATGTGGCATTTAAAAACTCATGCACTGTTCAACAAATGTTAATCAAGAACTCCCCCAACAACACAATTGGTTGCATTTATAAAGTTCCTTGCAAGGAATGTAATATGTTTTACTTAGGCCAGACAGGTAAAGATCTTGTAACTAGACTTAAACAACATAAATAAAGTGTTAGGACAGGACAGGAATCCAATGCTCTGTTTGTTCATTTGAGGGATAACAAGCATTGCATTGGCTGGGATAATGCCTCCTCAATATTACCTTGTCATTCAACTGATAGTAGGAACATCATAGAATACAGTCTCATTAAACATACCGAAGCATTCAACATGAATTTGAGTAATGGCATGTACAAACTGGACAATTTTGTAATTAAGAAGATTTGTAACCAGGTGGGAAGGTTAGGTCACCTTACCCTCTGACCTGACTACCAACCATTGTGTGCTATTTAAAGATTAGTAGGGTCATTACCAAATACCTGACCATTGTGGACCTGGTCTCACCCTCCACTGTATATATACACCTTGTTTTGTACTTCTCTTTAGTCTGTACTCACCCCTGATGATGTGAATTACACGAAAGCGCTTGGGAACTTCGTGTTTTATTCTTTCCTTGTCGTTATCATCATATACCTAGATCACGCGCACCTACAGTGATTTACTTGCACACACAAACACGCACACATACACACATATATATATATATATATATATATATATATATATATATATATATATATATATATATATATATATATATATATATATATATATATATAATATATATATATATATATATATATATATATATATATATATATATACATATATATATATTTTAGGGTGGTCCTTATTTTGAGGCAAAAAACAAAATTTGCCATTTTTTTGTCAGAGACCCTGGCAAAAGTTTTTGTTTGGGGTAGAAACATTGCCTGGAAAATATTTTGGAAGCCAGGATCATCTTTCCACTGTTCTACTGGGAGGGCCAGGAAATCTGTATTCAAGTTGAGCTTTTTGAAAAATGGCTTTGTGTTCTTTGTCGTGAAATCATATAGGTTCTTCACTTAGTGTGTCTGGATTGATTGTAACCCGTTTGAAATGCTTTTTTTCTCCAATAACGATGTTCATAGCTTCCAACATGCGGTCCTTCTCTGCTGGGAGAACATCGTCATCAAAGAAGGCCAATGCAACCAACTCTTTTGACAAGTACCAGAGGTGTCTCATCATTTTGTGGAAAGTTGCCTTTGATATGGCATCGCTGATGGTACTGTAGTCTTGTAGAGCTTTAACCAAAATCAGATCTCCTTTTGGTGCCTTTACAGCAAGTGGAGCAGTTGTCCAAGCCTTCACATATATTCGGGCAAAGAAAATGCACAAATCACTTAGTCCTCTGTTCTCCTTTGGAGTAAGCTTAAACTGAGAACGGAATAACGACACTTTGAAGGAATAAATGGTCTTTGCCATCCATTGTGCTTGGTGCATTGCACCAGGAGCAGAAAATCGTACTCCCCGAGAAGGTGATGTGCCAAGGAAGATGGAGGCCAGCTCTAGCAGCTCTCGATAATTATCTCGATGCTGTGTCTCCAATAGAGCCTTCTCAATGAAGTTGGTTAGATCATCCCTAACAGCTCTGACCGATTCTTCTGCCAGATCGTCGGTGGAGGAGTCTTCAAACTTCTGCTTGTCAATTTGTTCCCATTTGGCTTGGAATCTTTGGAACAGCTGTATGTCAGGAGCAGCTAAGTGCCCCATTACAGCTTCAAAAGCAGCTCCAGCTACAAGTACTAGTACATGGTGGCGGCAGGCAAAATATAGCAAATCACGACGCAGCAACTGCTCAATTTTGACACAGGCACCCTTGTGGTGACCAGTATTTGAGCTTGTTGTCTCAAAACACATGGCATGCACGATGTCTGCAATGTGTCAATGCTGCAAAGCCTTCACAACAGCTTTTGCTTGTTCATCACCGGTACCAGAGGGAAGTTTTGGAACAGCAAGAAGTTGGGAGGTGCCATTGCCTGAGACAAGAACTGGGAGTCTGTCAACATGGCCCCCATGACCCGTCAAATCAGGCTTCAATTTACCATCCCAGTGAACAATTAAAACTGACTCTGGTTTGAAGTTTGAAAGGATTTCAGCTGCCCTGCTACTGCGATGATGCTGACCTTTCCTCCTGATGCTTGTTCGATTCAGAATCAATTCACTGACATCATGGCCCAGACTCTGAGCAGTTTGGGTGACAATGTGCATGGCCATTCTATCTGAGGACTTGGTCCGATCTAATGCTGCAGAAAGTTCTGGAGGCAGAACTTCTTTTCGCCCACGCTTCTTGACAGTAGGTGGAGTTTGAAGTGCTGATGGGCCAGGAACTGGGTTGGATTCCTAAGAAGAAGACGTACTACTGCTGTCCAAGACAACGATGGCCTGGCATTTTTTGGCTTCTTCCTCTGCACTGTCTGCAGCCAACTTCCTTTTCATTGCTTTCATGAGAGTTTTTTTTTCTTCGTTTCTGTCTTTTCAGGAATACTTTGTCAAGAGATGACATTGCCCCACGACGCCCTTTTTCTCGTTGCGCTATTAAGAAATCCTTATCCTCCTGAACTGTCATCATATTCAAAGCATTCACATGTGCAATGTCAAAGTGATCTTCAAGTGTATCAGTGAACTCTTTCTCTTTCTGCTTTTGAGTTTCTGTCTTGCTTGCAGAGTTCTTTTTCAAACTACTCCACTTGTCACACATTTTGTGCACTTGATTCACACAATCTGGTTTGTGGTGTGTGGGAATGTTTGCTTTTGTCTTAAATTGAAGAACTTTGTCTGTGACTTCCCTAGCTGCCACTCTGATGATTTTTTTCTGTATGCGATGCAGGCCTAAAAAATACTGTAACACTTGCCTGTTTGAAGGTAACTTAGCCCCTGTAATGTCATCACATAATGTCTTTATCATAAAAACATTTTCTCGTGTTTTTGCGCCTGCATTAGCCTTTTTGACCTGAGGAACAAAGAAATTAACTATTAATATAAATTAATAATGAGAATACTCTGCAGAACTGTTTCTAATTTCCCCAATCATCAATCACGACCAACAAAAACTCACCACAATCGCGCCAAATGCGACGCACTAGTGGTGGGCGTAATCGGCTACAAAGTAATCGACTACATCAATTACTTAAGTTTTGACAGCTTTGAGCAACCTCTAAATATTAATTTATTTAAAAAAACTCAACACACAATGTTTTTGTCCTAAATGGACAGTTTTAGCACGGTCTGTGGTAAAAAATTCCAAAGTTGAAAAATAAGGACCACCCTAATATATATACAGTATATATATATATATATATATGTATAGTATATATAATATATAGTATATTATCTATATATATAATCTGTAGTATATAATATATTATATATATATATCTATAATATATATCTATAATATATATATATATTTTATTTATATTTATATATGTATAGAATATATATCTAATATATATATTATATCTCTATATCTCTACTATCTTTTTCTCTATATATATCTATATATCTAATATCTATCTATATTCTCTGTTTTATCTCTATATATATAATATGTATATATATATATTATATATATGCTGATAACCCCCGGAAAGAAGAAAACCGAAGTTTCCCAGCGCTTTCGTGTAATTCACATCGTCATGTGAGTACAGACTAGATCGATTAATGCAGAACAAGAATGAATATTCAGAGGAGGGTTAGACCAGGTCCACATGGTCAGTCATTAGTAATGACCTACTAATTTTAAAAATGGGTCATTAGCCTAATTACCTTACCATTGTGTAACCTGGTCTCACCTCCTCTGTAATATTCATGCTTGTTCTAACATCTCTATTAGTCTGTACTCACCCCTGAAGATTGAATTACACGAAAGCGCTTGGGAAATTCGTGTTTTCTTCTTCCTGGTGTTTATCAGCATATATCCCTAGATCCGCGCACCTACAGTGATTTCTTGCATAATATATATATATATATATATATATATATATATACTATATATATATATATACATATACACACACATACATACACATATACATATAAATTAGAGTGGAATTTAAAAACATAAGTGTAATCGGGGAGCAGTACAACCTGGGTTGTGCAGTAATAAGGTTGAACAAGAGGACAGAGTTTTCAGGATTATGTCTAGTTGGCAATTATGTGTATTGCCATGGTAATTACTTATTTATTTACATGATAATTTCTGATAAAACGGATTTGGTGGTACAATAAAAGCAGGTACTGTAAATTTAGTAAGTGTTAGGGCACAGAAGTAAATGTTAATATCTTCGACTTTAAAAAATTTCAATATAGCAAATTTTTCGTTTGTGTGATCTGTTTTTTTCAAGTAGGTCATTGTCCATACAACTCTCTTTTGTGCAGTAACCAGAGATTGTGTTTTTGAAGAGCCAGAGGGCCCCCCATAGTGTGTGACAGTGTATCAGGTGTTGGTAAACAAGATCATGATAGATTTCTTTCATTGCTCTGAGAGTGAGTGACTGTCGAGTGTGATACATGATACCGCACTGTTTATTGATTTTACTGTGTATGGCTTGTATGTGGTTTCTCCAGTTAAGTTTCTCATCAACAATAACTCCGAGGAATTTAGTATTTTGTTCGCGTTTGAGGACGATATTACCAAGGTACAGGTGGTTTAAGTCTGGAAGTAAGTTTTTTCTTCTGTGAAAGATCGTGTAGTGGGTTTTCTCAAGGTTTAAGGCCAGTTTATTACGTATTACCCAGGTCCCGACTTTAATTAATTCAGTGTTCATAGTTCTCATCAAGGAATGGAGGTCTGAGTTGCTGGCATAGAGATTACTCTCGTCTGCAAATAAGTTGTATTTTATGAGTGGGCTGGAGTGGACTATGTCGTTTATGTACAACAAAAACAGTACTGGGCCGAGAATTGAACCTTGGGGGACTCCATAAATGATAAGCGAGGAGTCAGATTGGTGGATAAAATAACAGACATACTGCATCCTGTTGGACAGATATGAGGTAAAACAATTGTGGGACAGGCCCCTAACGCCGTAATGTTCAAGCTTTGAAAGGAAGATGGCATGGTCAACAGTGTCGAAGGGTTTAGAGAGGTCCAAGAATATACCGACTGTGAACTGACTGTCATCAAAGGAATTTAAGATGTCATTAGTAAAGGATAGCAGAGCACTCTCAATCGACCTTCTAGCTCTAAATCCAAATTGGCAGTCTGTAAAGATGTCATTGGCATTGTAGAAGGCATTCACTCTATTACATGCTAGCTTTTCCAGTATCTTACTCAAGGCTGGGAGGACTGGTATGGGGCGGTAGTTCTTGAAGAGACCTTTGTCCCTAGATTTTTTATACGGGTGGACTTAGCAATTTTCAGTTTATCAGGAAAGACGCCACTAGTGAAGGAGGAGTTACAAATGTCGAGGAGAACAGGTAGTAACAAGTGGGCCACTTTTTTAATGATGCTCATTGGTATATTGTCTTCGCCTGCTGCTGCTTCTTTGGACATTTTTATGATGGCCAGTAATTCATCTGCTGTGACAGGGGATAAGAATAGTTCATTTTGCTGTCTGTTTTGCAGGTAGGCTCTAAATTCCTTATGGTGATCAGGGATGCTCTCTGCAAGATTTTTCCCTACATTAATAACATATTCATTGAAGTGGTTGGCAATGAGGGAGGGTTCCGTTATAACTGAATCAGTTATCATAAGAGCTGAGTGGGGGCCGAAGGGTGAGTGCTCCTGTTCTGAATAGAATTTATGACATTCCAGGTTTTCTTACTGTCGCCTGATGCTGACTGGAGCTTATTTGTATAATAGTAACGTCTGGCATTTCTAACTGCTTGAGTTACTCTATTTCTGATACTTCGGAAAGCATCACCGAAAGTTATGGGTCTTTATGCAAATTTCCTTTGGAGTTTGTGTTTTTCCTTTATCATTATCTTAATTTCGCTTGTGATATAGGGTTTGGAAATGGATACAGTTTTCACTGACTTAGTCTTGAGCGGGAAGCATTTATCAAAGCAAGCATTGAAGATGCTAGAGAAGTTACAGCTGTTCATTAGGGTTGTTGGAGGCATAGACAAGATCCCAGTTAGCATTCATTAGGTTGTTTTAAAAAAGGAGCATGTTGTCGGCTCAATAGTCTCTGTATTGAATTGAGACTCTACTAGACCTTTCAAGTCTTGTGGCTGTTTTATACATGGCAAAAACTGGGAAGTGATTTGAGATATTGTTATAAATAATTCCACTTGCTAGGTTGTTAGGAGTGTTGCTAGTCCAGATATGATCTATCACATTGGCAGAGGTGGCTGTTACTCTAGCGGGTTTGGCTATAGTGTTGAAGAAGAGTTTAGAATGACAGGTAGCAAGAAGGTCTAATACTGAGGTGTCGGTTTCTCATTTTAATAGATCAAGGTTGAAATCTCCTGTGATGTAGCAGTCTTTCCTCTCTGAACTTATGATAGAGATAAGCTCCGAAAATTTATCAAGAAAATTCCTTAAATTAGTTTGGGGTCTTCTGTAAATTATCCCTACTAGGATATTTCGTGTGTCGTTACGTAATTCAGTGAAAACACTCTCCATGTACTCCTCCTGAACCTTTAAATCATCTCTTACAGAAGTGTTATACTTGATATCAACATATAGGGCGACACCTCCACTGTATCGTGACGTGTTGACGCAGTGTCTATTATAATTAGGAATGTTATACAAATAGTCAATATCGTTCGTGAGTTTGGCTTCACAGAATCCAAGTACATCAAATTTGTGGGCAATAGAAGATAAACACTGATCTAAAAAGGCATCCAGATGAAGGGGAATACTGCTGATGTTATGGCTAATCAAGGAGAAGGAATGAGGTCGTAGGAGACTAGAACTAAACTCGGGGGAGTCAGGAAAGTAATATTTATAGTTTTGGTTGGTGTAACCCAGTGAGTTTTGGAGAAAGACATCAGGTTCGATATGAGGGAGTATTGTGTCGACACCGTGGGTAAATGGGGTGTAACACACACGATCTAGCACATCTAAGGGAATGACACTAGTATCATTATTGTGGGAACATTGATACTGATTGAGGAACAGTAAAAACTCAGGGTCACTGAGGTGTGAAAAAGGAAGATCTAAAAGCATTATAATAGTAGGGGGGGGGGGGGTATCGTACTCACAAGTGCTACAACCAACAGAATTAGGATGACTGTTGAGGGTGATTCCCAGATGGAGTGGGAGGTGCTTCTGTCACTCGGGTTTGAGGGTTGCTGGTTTTCACCAGAGGGTAGACGTGTAGTACTTGAGTTGGCCGACAGGGGGGGAAACTCCACAAGTGATAGCGACGGTGGCTGGTTCCTCCTCGGTAAGTAGGGGGTTCTCGAGGGCCCTGGGGGGGTTGGTACAGCGGGTGGGTGAGTGGGCGGGTGTCCACTTGCCCAATCCCTCGCAACAAGAGTCTTATGATTGGACGTCACGTGTTTCCTTTGTTTCCTGGCTTCTTTAAACTGGTCCATTTGCTGTACGCGGGCTTTAGTCGTACCTAGGCAGAGATCCTCGTTGACGAAGATAGTAGTGCCTTCCAGTTTATTGCGTTGATAAAACACTTTGACCCGGTCAGAGGGGGATGAGAATTTTGTTATGATGTCGCGGGGGCGGGAGCAATGGGTTTCCTGACGCATTGAACACGGTCAAACTTTACTTTAGGAAGTTTAAAATAGTCATTCAGCAAGCGTGAAATTTTGCGTTGGGATGACTCCCAGTTCTCGTGGGTGTCTTCGGGGATACCGGCAATCCTGAGGTTGTTTCGCCGCCCCATGTCATCCACATAATCCACCCGATCTGCTGTTGTCGTTAGTTCTGCTTGGAGCTTCGAATTTCCTCACTCAGCTGTTGAACTTGGGTCCTGAGTGTTGGGTTCTCTTTAGCTTCAACGTTCAACTTTGCTTGTAAGTCACTTATTTCCTTTTGTGAGAATTCCAAGCTTCTTTTAATCTCACTTAGCTGGTCAGTGAGACGCCGGTCAGCCTCTTCTAGCTTCCTGATGGTCTCCTTATGCATTTGTTGTATGACGTCCTGTATGAGAGTCAGTTGGACTCCCATTATCACATCAGTCAGCTGTTGTTTCGTGAAATTGGAATTTTTGATACTAGCAGCCAAGTTAGACATATTGGAGCTATTAAGGGCTGAATAGCTGGCAGTGTGGAGACTGGGTGGCCTGGTGGGACGGTGGGGGAGTTTGAGGGGGTGGAGAGGGCTCAGATTACAAGCCCTGGCACTGAGGGGAGTTTGGTGGGCCTACAGCTCACGTGGTAGTCACAGATTCACCAGTAAATTGACAAATATATCTACTTAGGGGGATCACAGATAGATATTGTACTGGTCACAGCACTCACTAGTCACTCACGAATCAGATTCCCTGGAAATCGGACTGGGTACTCCTGGAAAGACCCTGTTTTTCGACGAAAAACACGGAGCTCCCACACACACGTCCCACCGCCTACACGCTTTGCTGCTCTCTGACTGCTAACTGACCGCCAGGACTCAAGTGGGGAAGTCTAGTGACATGGACTTCACTCCCACTAGCAGGATTTTGCTAGACCTACAAATACTGGATTTACGTCTGGCTGGAAGTGAGATCAGTATGAGACATCGCGGGGTCATTAGACCTGAGGCGGTGTACACACCCTTCAGATTACAGTTACCCATACTCCTCAGGTATCTCAGGTAAATCCGAACTCGATCATATATTGTGAGACAATGTGACATCCAACATTTGGGGTCTAATTCTTTCTTAATCTGAATGTCTAGAAGTGAATATCATTTACTTTAACATTATTTCGTCTCTAAATGCCTTCATGATATTAGGCAATACAGTGTCTGTCTCGTTAATCCAAAAGTAACCCATGCAAAATAGTAAGAGAGAAAGCTATAGGTGGTTATGTCATGGGACAGGTATCATTACCTTCAAACACAATCTCTGGTTACTTCACAAAAGAGAGTTGTACGGACAATGACCCACTTGAAAAAAACAGATCACACAAACGAAAAATTTGCTATATTGAAATTTTTAAAATTCGAAGATATTAACACTTACTGCTGTGCCCTCTTTGTTTACAAATCTATCAATCACTTGCTTGATAATAATTACTTCCAGTTCCGGAATAATCAGAGATACAACTTACGGCACCCAGAGCTACTAAGACCACCCCCCAGACCTCCATAAAATATCATGGTGTGAAGGTATGGAACAACTTACCCCCACCCATCTGAGCAAAGACTACGCTCCCTTCCTTTAAATCATCTCTAAAAAATATCTATTGTCGAAGTATTAATATTTCTTGTAACACTTACTATATTTACAGTACCTGCATTTATTGTATCACCAAATCCGTTTTATCGGAAATTATCATGTAAATAAATAAGTAATTACCATTGCAATACACATAATTGCCAACTAGACATAATCCTGAAAGCTCTGTCCTCTTGTTCAACCTTATTACTGCACAACCCAGGTTGTACTGCTCCCCCATTATACTTATGTTATTAAATTCCACTCTAATTTATATGTATATGTGTGTGTGTATGTATGTGTGTGTATATGTATATGTGTATATATATATATATATATATATATATATATATATATATATATATATATATATCTATATGTATATATATATATATATATATATATATATATATATATATATATATATATATATATCTATATGTATATATATATATATATATATATATATATATATATATATATATATATATATATATCTATATGTATATATATATATATATATATATATATATATATATATATATATATATATATATATATATCTATATGTATATATATATATATATATATATATATATATATATATATATATATATATATATATATATATATGTATATGTGTATATATGTATAGGTATGTGTATATGTATACATAAATAAATAAATAAATAAATAAATATAATAATAAGTAAATAAATAAAATAAAAATAAGTAATAATAAAATAAATAAATATTGAAGTGATAACCGTGGTAACATCAATAGTGGGCAAACTAACATCAATAGTAGGCAAATTACTGGAAGCAATCATTTCAAACTCTATTCGAAATCACCTGGAGAAGCACGGATTGATCAATGATTCCCAGCATGGCTTCACAAGGGGACGTTCTTGCCTAACTAATCTATTAACATTCTTTTCATCAGTTTTCGAATCGGTGGAAGAGGGGCACAATTATGATGTGGTATATCTCGACTTTAGCAAAGCCTTCGACAGAGTCCCCCACGAAAGACTAATTAGAAAGGTAGAAGCTCATGGCATCAAAGGTGACATCCTTAAATGGATTAGGGCGTGGTTACAGGACAGAAAACAGCGAGTGAGCATTAACGGCACTAAGTCCCATTGGAGCAACGTCACAAGTGGAGTTCCCCAAGGCTCAGTTCTTGGACCATTATTATTTATTATATACATAAACGACATAGATATCGGCATTGACAGCAACATAAGTAAATTTGCTGATGACACTAAAATAGGACGTGTTATCAAATCTGACGAGGACTCGGCAAAACTACAGGAAGATCTAAACAAATTTTTCGAATGGTCTGAGAAATGGCAGATGAAATTCAACGTCGACAAATGTAAAGTACTCAGTATAGGAGATGTAAACAGGGAAACCAGATACCAGATGAACAACGATGCCATAGAGAAATCCGACTGCGAGAGAGATTTAGGAGTAATGATAAGTAGGAACCTTAAGCCAAGTAAACAATGTGTTTTTGCTCGTAACAAGGCTAATAAAGTACTTGGGTTCATACAAAGGAGTGTTAGTTACAAGACTAGCGAGGTCATCTTAAAACTGTATCTTGCTCCTGTGAAACCACACCTGGATTACGCAGTTCAGTTCTGGTCACCGTATTGCAGAATGGATATAGAATCCTTGGAAAGAATTCAGAGGAGAATGACAAGACTAATCCCGGGCATTAGGAACCTTGAGTATAGAGACAGGTTAAAGCATCTTAATTTGCACTCCCTTGAGAGACGTAGAGGGAGGGGCGACCTGATAGAGGTGTATAAGTGGGAGGCAGGGCTAAACAAAGGGGACATTACAAAGGTACTCAAACTATCCAACCAGGAGTGAACTCGTAACAATGGTTTTAAATTAGACAAATTTAGATTTAGGCGTGATATAGGTAAACACTGGTTTGGAAACAGAGTAGTGGATGAATGGAACAAGTATGGGCCAATTGGCCCGCTGGAGTTTCCTCCATTCTTATGTTCTTATGTTATGAGATGTACTTATTACTACCATGCTATTGTACTATTCCAGATGATACTAAATGTTACATAATACTTCCTTGAGATAAATGTATAGTATATATCAGGTGCCTCAAAGAGAGCTCAGGTTCTCAAGTGGCTCAGCCATGTTAATATTGTTATTATTATCCACTCTGTATCTGTATTTTTCTGGCAAAATAAACTGTTACAATTCAAAATTCTGTGACAATTCAACGGTGTAATAACAGTGGACAGGCCACTAGGGAAGGTCTTTATAGAAATCCATCTCTACATGTCAAGTACACTAGGTTCTAATAACTAAATACAAACAGAAAAACAGGGGAAAGTTGGATGAGGCAGCATGGTGTGGGTGGCAGGGTAAAGGATGATTAAATCTTAACGTAGCAAAGCAACAATCCACATTAGCTCCGGACCTTACCAGGGTAAAGGGCCGTGTGGATAGGGGATGTTGAGGGTGAGGGAGGCTGGGCAGTGGTGGGGTGGGCATGGTGTGAAGGCTGGTCCCTTGAGGTTGTTTGGGGTGGGTCGGTTCGGGGTCTGTTCATGGTGGGGCAGAGAGGGGCGGGGGACGGGACGGGCTATTTGGCGAGGAGAAGCAGGCAGGATGTGGTTGCCCTGGTGGTTCCCCCGGTGGCAAGCAGGAGGGTGGGGTGCCTACCCATAGGTCTCCACCCCCCATAGCTGTTCGCTCACCTACTCCATCTGACAGTACAATATATTTATCAAACAGCATGACAAACATCAAGAATAATTAGCATCAAATTCAACCTCAATGTTCTCTCAGTACTAAACAGAAGAAAAATTTCACTTTCTAACTCTTATTATTTATCAAACACAAAATAAATATACGTTAAAACTACGTTTTGGTAGCGTGATGAGTGGCCAGGCGAGTGAAATGGATATTTAAAAAAAAATATCTCCACCACATGTAACAAATTACTGCAACAAATTATCTGACAAATTATGAAACAAATTAACAGTGTTTTTTTCCTTTTTCCAATCCTTTATATTTACTTACCCATTTATATATTTACTTATTCTTATTTCTCTTTTATTTATTTATTTATTTGCTCTTTCCTTTACTCTTTTACTTGAGAAGGGAGGGGGTGAGATAGAGTGAGGGGACTGGGAGACTGAGAGAGGAGAGTGTGAGTGAGGTAATTGTTTATGGTTTTGGTCGGCTGGTGATATAGGCTTACAGTTGGCCCTCACATACCAGCAAGGGGAAGGAGGGAGGGGGCGTATAACTGAGATGGATAGCTGGAGACTAAGATACAACACTTATATACTTATTACTTAGAATTCACTGTATCACTGCATAATACCACAGACATGCATGGTTTAGTCAATACACAGGGAATTAAGAACTACTTCTACCAGTTACCTAATTTATTTATGACGTAATTCAAATTGAACAGTTACACTTCAAACAATAACCTATCTTCCTAGCTAGTTGACCAGGGTTCATCTGACTCACAATGCATTTCGGGAAACGGATCAATCTAAAAATGTACTCACATTTTAGCCGCCATATTGTATGTGCGGCGATTCCTACTCACACTGCAACCCTTATCTTACTCATACTTCAACTGCTATTGTACTTCACTCAATTGTTCCTTCTATTTACATAACCTCAGTTCTTTTTGGTAGCATGGCGAGGGCCGGCACGTGGAGATAAAGGTGAACTACTGTGGTGAAAAATGAACACTCCTAAAGTACTCAAAGAATAGGTTTATTAATATGAAATACAAAGGGAAAAATATATTATTAACATACCACTCCAAGATGCAACTCCTCGGCCTACTCCACTGCACTTACTCAGATCCTGTACTCTTAATAAACATAACCATACTGGTGTTACATTACAGTACCTAGTTACATGACACCTCCTGGCTTCTCTTAACTGACAATCCAAGTGGGTACTTACTTCACCCACATTACTGGTGATACATTTCATTACATACATGACAAACTTACTGATGATACTTCACTCACTGAAACCAACTCATACATGGGTCCACGACCCAACATGGATAATTACTTCCAATTAATTATCCCCAAACATATACATCAAACACTGTGGGCCACAAATGCCAGGAATGCGTCCCAGGGTAGGACACTGGGGCTCACGACCTTTGCTGTGATCAGTGGAAGCCAGACATTTGGCGAGTCTGGGGTCTAGCTCCACGAGGTAGAGTGAGCAGATTAATCATGCCGAATCAGCGCCATCGTCCTTATATTAAGAACATAAGAGAACATAAGAATGGAGGAAACTGCAGCGGGCCTATTGGCCCATACTGGACAGTCCCGTTTACACCCAACCCCTATTGCTCATATAATGATCCAACCTATGTTTGAAGCTATTCAGCGTATTCAAGTTAATGATGATATTTGGTAACTTGTTCCATTCATCCACTACTCTGTTTCCAAACCAGTGTTTACCTATTTCACGCCTAAATCTAAATTTGTCTAATTTAAAACCACTGTTACGAGTTCGCTCCCGGTTGGATAGTTTGAGTACCTTTGTAATGTCCCCTTTGTTTAACCCTGACTTCCACTTATACACCTCTATCAGGTCGCCCCTCGCTCTACATCTCTCGAGGGAGTGCAAATTAAGATGCTTTAACCTGTCTCTATACTCAAGGTTCTTAATGCCAGGGATTAGTCTTGTCATTCTCCTCTGCATTGTTTCCAATGATTCTATATCCATCCTGTAATAAGGTGACCAGAACTGAACTGCGTAATCCAGGTGTGGTCTCACAAGCGCAAGATACAGTTTTAGGATGACCTCGCTAGTCTTGTAACTAACACTCCTTTGTATGAACCCAAGTACTTTATTATCCTTGTTACGAGCAAAAACACATTGTTTACTTGGCTTAAGGTTCCTACTTATCATTACTCCTAAATCTCTCTCGCAGTCGGATTTCTCTATGGCATCGTTGTTCATCTGGTATCTGGTTTCCCTGTTTACATCTCCTATACTGAGTACTTTACATTTGTCCACGTTGAATTTCATCTGCCATTTTTCAGACCATTCGAAAAATTTGTTTAGATCTTCCTGTAGTTTTAGTGTTATCAGCAAATTTACTTATGTTGCTGTCTATGCTGATATCTATGTCGTTTATGTATATAATAAATAATAATGGTCCAAGTACTGAGCCTTGGGGAACTCCACTTGTGACGTTGCTCCAATGGGACTTAGTGCGGTTAATGCTCACTCGCTGTTTCCTGTCCTGTAACCACGCCCTAATCCATTTAAGGATGCTACCTTTTGATGCCATGTGCTTCTACCTTTCTAATTAGTCTTTCGTGGGGGACTCTGTCGAAGGCTTTGCTAAAGTCAAGATATACCACATCATAATTGTACCCCTCGTCTACCAATTCGAAAACTGATGAAAAGAATGTTAATAGATTAGTTAGACATGAACGTTCGCTTGTGAAGCCATGCTGGGTATCATTGATCAATCGGTGCTTCTCCAGGAGATTTCGAATAGAGTTTTAAATGATTGCTTCCAATAATTTGCCTACTATTGATGTTAGACTGATTGGGCGGTAGTTATAGGATAGTGATCATTGCTGAATATCCACCGGCTCCGAGCGACCGGTCGGTGTTCAATTAAGCCTTTCCCTGTACCTGGGGACAACGGGAGAGGGCGCGTTGTGGTTGATATATTTATTTATTTATTTATTTTTATTTTTTTTTTGCCGCTTACAGCGGTTACTTTATTGTGCACCCAACACTCATCCTGTGAGCGGTAGCGCAAAAGGATTACAGAGTAGAGTTTACAACGGGTCATAACAATTAACCCCCGTTGTCAGGATATTATGGCACTGAATGTTACACAGTATTTCATTTACATTATTTGTTTAGTTCTATACATAAAGGGTAACTTATTCACAACTGCGTGAGTACAGGCGTGTGAGGCAGTATGTCTGGCCTCACACTTTGTTATTCACATTTACTTGAGAAGTATTCAAGCACATTGCGTATTTGGTTCTGTACATGAGAACTAATATAGTTACTAAGTGCAAAAAAGTGGATACAATCTTAATATGTCGGCTATCTTGCCATTAGAGATGAAGTGTTGTGCCATTTCACACACAGTGTGCTTGGACCTGTCCCTAAAAGGTTCCATCTTCACACAGTCGAGGACGTAGTGTTCAAGTGTGTGGCCATATGTATGGCCACACACTTTACATTTAGTTTTGTTTACATCTGCTTGAGGAACATACTGCCAAAGGTACTTATATCCTAACCTTAATCTAGCGGTTACAACATCTTGTAATCTAGTGATCTTGTTACTTGCTCCATGTACATGTTTCACTTGATACATCTCATCATGGTAAACTATGGATCGACTAGTGCCTGTTTGCACTCGTCTACCTGCGTCAAACTCATCAATAAGTTATTTCCTAATTACAGTTTTAAAGGTTCTTTTTGACAGACCCAAATTGTATTCAACGGTGTCTTTGTTAGGACCGAGTTTGGCGAGGGCATCAACTCTGTCATGTTTTATGAGGCCTATGTGAGAGGGGATTCACAACAGTTTGACCTTGACACCCCGGTCAACAAGGTACGCATATTTGTGTCTGGCTTCAGAGACAAGAGCGTGACACCCTGATTCGAGGGTACCAAGGGCAAGTAGTGAGGATAGAGAATCAGTGATGATGAGACTGTCAGTAGCAGTGGTTTCAATGAATTTAATAGCTGTGAGTATGGCAACTAATTCAGTTTGTAGAGTGGATGCCCAGTTGTTAATTCTAACACCTTTCTCAATTATATTACCGTCAGGTTGAGTCACAACAATAGCACTTCCAGCCCTCCCACAGGCGGTGTTTAGAGATCCATCAGTGTAGATGGTCTGTGTGATATTGTCATCAGTCTGTAGAGTGTGAATGTGTTCAAGAGCTCTCAATTTGGCAGTGCGTTGGAGATAAATGCTTTGTATAATCAATTTTTTAGGCGGATATGTCGGTATTGTGATATAAGAACATAAGAACATAAAAATAGAGGAAACTGCAGCGGGCCTATTGGTCCATACTGGGCAGTCCCGTTTACACCCAACCCCTATTGCTCATATAAGCATCCAACCTATGTTTGAAGCTATTCAGCGTATCCGAATTAATGATGATATTTGGTAACTTGTTCCATTCATCTTCTACTCTGTTTCCAAACCAGTGTTTACCTATTTCGCGCCTAAATCTAAATTTGTCTAATTTAAAACCATTGTTACGAGTTCGCTCCTGGTTGGATAGTTTGAGTACCTTTGTAATGTCCCCTTTGTTTAGCCCTGACTTCCATTTATACACCTCTATCAGGTAGCCCCTCGCTCTACGTCTCTCGAGGGAGTGCAAATTAAGATGCTTTAACCTGTCTCTATACTCAAGGTTCCTAATGCCCGGGATTAGTCTTGTCATTCTCCTCTAAATTCTTCCCAAGGATTCTATATCCATTCTGTAATAAGGTGACCAGAACTGAACTGAGTAATCCAGGTGTTCTCTCACAAGCGCAAGATACAGTTTTAGGATGACCTTGCTATTCTTGTAACTAACACTCCTTTGTATGAACCCAAGTACTTTGTTAGCCTTGTTACGAGCAAAAACACATTGTTTACTTGGCTTAAGGTTCCTACTTATCATTACTCCTAAATCTCTCTCGCAGGCGGATTTCTCTATGGCATCGTTGTTCATCTGGTATCCCTGTTTACATCTCCTATACTGAGCACTTTACATTTGTCCATGTTGAATTTCATCTGCCATTTTTCAGACCAGGGTGGCAGGAAGCGCTGTTGTGTCTCAACTTTGTACAGGTGGTCTAGTCCAAACATCATCTTATGTGTAGCTGTAGTTTAGATCCATTTAGACTCAACAGTCCCATGGTTCATACATTCTATCAATTCTAAGGAAACAATGTTATCAGGATCACCACGCAGAAGCCTCAGGGCTATCATGAGGTTGACTTCAATTATTCTATCTTTAACACTGGGTATACCTAGTTCTTTCCTCATATTAAGTATTTAGTGCTCATGGGACATCCTAGGATAATTCTATGGGCTTTATTTTGCATTTTCTCGAGCTTGTCAACTCCTTTCCCTTCACGAAGGACCAGGGCTGGTGCGTGGTAATCTATCAGAGATCTTATATAGCCTAGGTACATTGTTTTAACAATTCTAATATTAGCACCACAGTGAGGGCTGTACCCCGCTACACTTCTAAGAGGTCTCAGTCTGTCAGTACATTGGCGGGTTAGCTGTTGTATGGCAGGTAGGGTACAAGGGATGGAAACACCAAGATATTTAAACGAAGAAACATAGTCAATAGTGTTAATACCTATCTTGAACTTGGCGGGGCCGCGTTTGCGGTTACCAGCTTGTTTGTTGAACACCTTAGTTTTCTCAGTGGAGATAATGAGACCGAGGTTCTCACAGGCTGCGTATACATGGTTCAGGGTGGTTTGCATTTCACGATGAGTTTTAGTATGTAGAAGAATATCATCAGCATAGCTGATCAATCAGCGCATTATGGAGGACGCCTCTGACATGACAAATGCTAGTGCCAGGGGGGAAGGAGGTTCATAAGAACATAAGGAGTCTGCAATAGGCCGGTTGGCCAGCGTTCCAGCACTTACTACAAAGTTGCTAAGCTTGTTCCACTCGTCCACCACCCTATTTGTGAACCAGTTCCTTCCTATCTCCCTCCTAAACCTAAACTTATTCAAGGGGTAAAGGGAGGATTGAAGTGAATTTTAGAAGGAGGTAAAGGTGCCGTGGCTAAACACAGCTTGCGTGAGGGGGTTTAAGATGGAGGCAGCAGCAACTCGTCCAGACGCGGCGAGGAGGCGGGAGGACAAAGTCAGGTGAGCGTCAGGTGCGTGTTGGGTTCTGCCATGGTTTCTCAGTACTTGGTCGGCTTGATTGTGTGTGTTGTTTTCTTGTTTGGAGGAAATGTCTTGGTCTTCTGTCTTGGTATTATTGTTAGCTTGAAGATGATTTTCTTCTTACTCTCCTCCACCTCCTCTTGCTCTCTTGAAGTGTCCATTCATTCATGTTTGGGTCTTGTTCTTCGTCTTCCTCGTGCCTTAGGTCTTCGTAGGTGTGGAAGAAGTCGGAGACGGTGAGGTTGACCACGTGGGCTTCAGCACCTCGGGCCTCGTGGTGTTCTTGATTCTTTGTGGCGCGGGTCTTTTCTTGAGTTTTCTTTTCTTGGGTTTTCTTTTCTTGGGTTTTCTTTTCTTGGGTTTTTTTCTCGTCTTGGGCGCGTACAGCAAGGAGGACCTCTTTGTAGATCAGCTTCTTGTCGAGTCGAGCCTTGGCTATCCTGCATTCCTCCTTCCATTTGGGGCAGGTCCTATCAGCAGAAGAATGTGAGCCGCCACAGGCAGCGCATTTTTTCACTGTATTGGGGCAGACAGTGTAGCTGTGTCCGGGGCTGCCGCACAGGGAGCAGGTGTCCTCCTGCACCTCACACTTGTTGACTGTGTGACCGTAGTGCTGGCATTTGTAGCAGCGTTTCGGTCTGCAGTAGGGCTTGACTGGCACAGTAACCCACACCAGTTGAGCCTCCTTGGGTAAGGTTGCATGGTGTCCAATGAGGGCAGATTTGTCGGACAGCTTCTTGACAACTTGGAGTTGTCCCTTGAGGAGCTCACTCTGCTCTGCTTGGTGCACGTGGGCAATTTAGGCGTGGGAGATTACTCCCAGCTTCAGGTTGTCCCACTTGTAGGCAATCATTTTCATTGGAATGCCGTTGATGTCTGGGATCTCCGCGAGCTGTACGGGCATACCCTTCTCGGCGAAGGTGATCTTGATGTCACCATGGAGCTTCAGTCGTTCCACCTTGGTGACCCCCATGATCCCATGAGTTTCAAAGAACTTCTTGAGAACTAGGAGGTTTAATTTCTTGGGGCAGGTCGGCGTATCCGGACGTATCCGCGCCACGTTGTCAAACTCGTAACCGTTCATGGTGAGAGAGGATCACAGAGTGCCAGACGCCTCTTCGTTTTTGTTGTGTTGTTGAGATTGTCGGACCGTAGTCCGACACGGGCCTTTGTCTATAGGCGGGCCGTTTGGTGGTTCCGGCTGGAGCTCCTGGAGCATCCAGACCGGATTGGATGTGGTCCTACCTGCAGATTTGGAAGGATACTGCAGGTTGCAAGTGTGAGCGGACCTCCGATCAGTGGACGCTTACCACCAACCCCTACTTTTGGACGTGGTCAGTTTCGGAGTGGCGCACCCCCCGAACTGGGTTCCGCACTTGCTGGGAGAGGATTCCTTCTAAGCTATCTGGGTGGTGGGTATCGTGTGATGACCCGGAGAAGGTGGTGAATGTGGTTTGTTTGGGCATTTCGGGTTAGTGTGGCCGCTGGTGTTGTGTGTGCTTGTTGGGAGTTTTGAGTTCTGTTTCGGAGGCTTTGGGTGACTTCGCAGTCGAGGAGATAGTGTTCAAGTGGGTTGGCTGCTGGCTGCTGACAGTAGGTGCATTCCATGACGACATTTCCGATCATCTGCCAGGCGCACTTGTACCCTAGTCGTAGTCGATGAAGGCTAACTTGGGTTTGTCTTGGTGTTTTCTTGTCTGCGAAAGGTGGTTCCCCTTTTGTAGCCGCAAGGTACCATTTGGCTGATTGGGAACCAGCGTTGAATGCGTGAAGGAAGCTCTTTTGGATGTGGAGCTTGCTAGTCTTTCTGAGGTGATTCTTGAGCTGTTGCACACTTGCTGGAACTTGAATGTGTACGCTACTAGAACGTGTGGTTGCCTTGGCTGCTTCGTCTGCCACGTCGTTTCCAGCGATCCCTACATGACTGGGAATCCAGTGTAAGACGACTGGGCGGTTTTGTCTTTGGAATTCCTGTAGCTGTGCGAGGATCGAGGTTATGATGTGGACGTTGTCTCTTGGTTGACTGTGTTGCAGCGCCTGCATGGCCGATTTCGAGTCCGTGTGAATTATGATGGACTTGTTGTGTTCTGTTGCAGCATGTTGTAGGGCCTTTGAGATTGCTACCAGCTCTGTTTGTAGGGTGAAGCAGTCATTAGAAAGTCTCCATCGGAGGGTCTGACCTTGGGTGTAGAAGGCCGCTCCTGATGTATGATGTTTTGGATCAATGAGCCGTCTGTGAAGTATGATGCTGCATCAGTCGGTGTCTCGGTGGCTATGGTTTCCAGAGTTATTTTTTTTAAGGTCCTCCTTCTGGAGGTTGGCTTTGCTATCACCTAGGTCGGTAATTTTGAGTGTGGCTGGTGGAGGGCTCCATGGTGGAGGAACAACGTAACCATTGTCTAGTGTGTCTTGGTTGTTCTTGACAAGTGTTTCTGCTTGCAGGTGTCGGATGACCTCGCTTGCCTCGTGCGACCAGGTGGCCCCTCGCACTCTGTGGTCGAGGTGGAGGGAGGCACTGATTCGAATTTTGGCAGCTGGGGGCTTATCTGATCTATAGATTTTGGCGAGGAGACCGGCTGTCACCTGCTTGACTCGTACTGCCAGGGGTGGCAGTTCAGTTTCCATTTGCAAATTGCAAATTCTGGTCCACATGGGTGCTCCGAGCATGGTCCGGAGAGCATTATTTTGGATGACTTCTAGCTAAGCTATCTGGTCTTCTCGCAGTCCAATGAGTGCTGGAGCACTGTAATCTACCAGCGATCTGATGGCAGCCGTGTAGTAGGCTTTGAGCACATGAAGGTTTGCTCCTGCGGTTGTGCTGGTGAGCGACCTCATTATATTGTGCCTGCTCTTCGTCCTGTGCCCGAGATACTCGAGTTGCGGCTTGAAAGGGAGTTTCTGGCCAAACCAGATTCCACGACACTGGTGGGTGTTGATCTAGACTACCGGCGTATTTTGTATGGAGAGCATCTTGTCTGGTGTGTCTGTGCAGATGGCCATCGCTTTCGACTTGGCTGGATTTATCTTGAGTCCAAGTCTGTTGCACTCCTCTTCTATAAGTTGGAGTGCGTGTTGCGTGTTGGCTAGTCTGTTTGATCCTCTTACTACAAGCTGCAAGTCGTCTGCATAGCATAGGAGCTTGGCTGTTTGTCTGAAAGGGAGTTTGACAAGATTTTCCATCAGGACATTGAACAGCATTGGACTGAGGATGCCTCCTTGTGGGGTTCCGTTTTCATGGACCCTGTAGCTCGAGGTTGCTCCCTGAAAGCGTACTCTTGCTTCTCTCTATGTGAGGTAGTTCTGGATCCACCCCAGCAACCTTCCTTTGACGCCTTTTTCAGCGAGCGTCGTTATAATGGCCAGTGGATTTGCTAGTTCGAAGGCCTTCTCCAGGTCGAGGAAGACCACCAGAGCTGGTTTGTAGTCCACTGTGCCGAGTATCTCGGCGATGTTGTTGCCTGTGCCGGTGTTCTGGGTGTAAGCAAAAATGTGAGGGTGTGGGCTGCCTGCTTTCCACTTGAGTCTGTTGAGAGCCATTCTTTCTCCCATCTTCGCTATGCAGCTGAGAAGGGAGATGGGTCTCGGTTTGTCTGGTTCTCTGGGCTTCGGAAAGGGCTGTTTATCTGCCTTCTTCCATTCCGGTGGAAGTCTTTGTGCTGTCCACGAAGCATTGATGACTTGTAGCAAAGCCTCGTGTCCGGCTTTTCCGGCATGGGAAAGCATGGAGTAGGTTATCCTGTCGGCCTCTGGTGCTCTGTCCTTGCTTCGTTTTAGCGACTTCTGGAGTTCTTGCAGGTTGAAAGGTCTGTCGGTGTCATCTTCACAGTTGCAGGCCTCTTCGATCATCTGGAGTCTGACCTGTCGCAGACGCCGTTGTGTCTCCTCCGCCTGTCTCGGGAGGCTTTTCGTTGCTGCTCGGTCAGAGAACAGTTTTGCAAGTCTCTCGGCTTCCTCTTCTGGGTTGGGATGGGTTGGTGGTGGTGGTGTTGTTGCCTTACCAGATGCCCTTCGGATCTGGGCCCACATTTTGCCAAGGGAGGTGTGTTCTTTCAGTTCGGAGCACCACTTGAGCCAGCCCACGTTTTTTATTTCTTCCTTCTCTTCCCTGGTATCCTTAACTATGACTTGCAGGAGATGTCTGTTTGTTTCCGTGGGATGTCTCCTGTATAGTTTCTTCGGGCCATGTTCACTCTGTGGTTGAGCTCTTTCATCCTGGGACAGTAGTACCAGTAATCATTGTACTGTCTTGATGTGGGTTTTGTTTTTGGGATAGCCTCTTCTGCCGCTTGGTGAAACGCCTCGACCAATTGTTGGTGGAGGGTTGTCTCGTCCACGGGTGCTGCGCCGGCCGGCTGTGATTTTTCGCGCCACTTAGCCAGGTGTTTCTTAAAGAGTCCCCAGTCTGCCTTTTGGGTATTGTATCTCCATCTCGGCGGGGGTGGAGTGGGGAGTTTGTTCACCTTCAGTGTTGTTAGGGTGGCGAAGTGGTCGCTGGTCAGCGTGGGGTGTAGCTGCCAGGAGGCCGAAGGCTGTAGTGCACTGGAGACGAAGGTTAGATCTAGCCTTCCTCCCCTAGTGTGGGTGGGCTCTCCGGTGTTCAGGAGGCAGATCTCGGGTGTATCTTGAAAAGTGGTGCATAGGTGTAGGCCGTCTTCATTTGTGGGGCTTACCGAGCTTAGGAAGGGATGATGTGAGTTGAAATCCCCTCCTATGAGTGTGGCGTGGTCAGCGGCTGAAGCGAATAAATGAGTCCCCTCCAGTGAGCCCCTTGGGTTCTTGTAGATGTTGTGAACAGTAAATTCCCGTTCTTGGACGGTTACTTTGACGGCCTGTGTCTCGATGTTTTCCCCACATGGAAATTGCTGCATGACCTCGGATGAGGGTATGCTTGACTTGACCAAGATCATACATCCTCTTGTTGACGCCTGCGTGAAATGCCTCCTGTATGTCTTGTAACCACTGAATTTGAAACAGTGGTGTTCTTGTAGAAGTGTTTCTTGTAGCAGTATAATGTCAAGCTTGTCCTTGGCTGCTGCTTCTTGCAGGAGGTGTTTCTTGTTTTGGATGCCCTGAGCGTTCCATGTAAGGATGTTCAGGGTGCTCATGATTTCCACCACTGTTTCATCGGGGACTTCTGGTGGTCCCCGATGGAAATTATTCAGGTCCGATTCCGACTGGATCAGGTTCATATCTTCTTGTTCTGTGGTTTTTGTCTTCTGGGCCGTGGTTCGGTTCAGGGGAGTTGAAACGTCCAATTTTTTTCTGGGAGCTGTCGGTATCTTTGGTTCTCTGGTGGCCTTTTTCGGTGTAGAGTGTACCTCGGCTGTCACTCGTGTGGGGACTTGCGTGGCGTCCTCCACTGAGGTGGCTGGAGCTGTGGCGACTTGCCCGAGGACGCTCCCGATGAGTATTTGGAGCTGTGTGGGTTGGATCTTGTGGCCCAGTAGTCCGGCTAAGCCCTCCGCGAAGGTTGTCAGTACCTTGGCTAGGTCTGATACGTGTATCATTCCTTCTGGTGCCTTGGTGTGTGCTTCTTTTGTCTTTTTCGTGGTTGTGGTTCTCTGATGCTTGGGTGGCTGAGGTATGGCCGTAGTGAGGCCAGGTAACTAGGCTGTACTTTGGGTGTTGACCGGCTGAGGAGGTTGGCTTTGTTGTTTTGGCCTTTGGGTTCCCCACACGAGGTACTTGGTGGGGCTGGTGTGCAGGCGGTGGGGGCCGGTCTTGCTGCTGGTCGGTTTGTCTGGACCCTCGTTGTCCTCTCGGAGCATCCAGGGTTCCAGGCGTGGTGTTTGCCCCCGCAGTTGGCACACTTGGGGGCAATTTTTTCTCCATTTTTCAACTTGGTGAGGCAGGATTGTGTGTCGTGCTTCTGCGTGCAGACTGCGCAGATTTCCTTGTACGTGCACCTCGTCTGATGGTGCCCGTATTTCTGGCATCTGAAGCACCGCAGGAGCTCCGGGACGAAGGGCCTCACTTGGTAGATCCCCCAGGTTTTGAGGTCTATGGTGCTGGGGGGTGGACCGTAGTGCATTATGAGCACTTGTTTTGTGGTGGCCGTCTTGTCGGACGGGGGAGAGCATCTCTCGGCTTTTAGGATCTTCGGGTGGTTTTCCAGGGGTTCGAGCGGTAGTTCCTTTGGGTATCGGAGGACTACCGACTTCATCAGTTTCTGGGCGGGGTCTAGCTTGGTTGATGCAATGGTGGTGGTGTTTTTCAGGTAAGTGTCGAGGGTGGTGGCGGAGTCCTTGTCTTTGGGGTGAATAATCATCTCCCCCTTTAGGTTGGGCCGCACTGAGAACTTGGCCAGTGGATTTAGTTTTTCGATCTCTGTGATGGCGGCATATGTCGTTTTCGTGTCCGTTTTCGAGATCCGGAATTTTGGCAGTGTCGTTGGGGGTGAGCTGGTGATGGGTGCCTTTTGGGTTGCTTGACGGCATTCGTTTCCCGAAAAAGCACGTCGGCGTTTTTTGTTTTCAACCTTCGTCCAGTTGTCGTCCTGAGTGGCAGTAACAGTGGTGGTGGAGTTGTTGGAGGCGGTGGCAGTGCTCTTGCTTTTCAGGGCTTCGTTGAAGGCGAGTAACTGGTCCGCTTTCTCTGTGCGGAGCCTGTCGTGGTTCGGGTCGTCAGGTTGGCGGTTCAGGCGGGAGTCGCGGTTAGGAGGGCGTACGCACTCCATAACCGGTGGTTAAGTGGGTTTTTTTTTTTTAGAGCCTACCTATTCCGGTTGAGGAAGTAGCAGAGGAATTTCAGCACTCCCCACAGGCAATGATGGCAGGGTGGTCGTAGAGTGGTTCCTGAGCTTCTCTTCCGGAACCCCGTTGGGGAAACCTTCTTCCTAGTGTATGTGACTGCTCACTTATAGCCGTGACCTAAGTGTGCCTATTGGGGAAGGATAAGGATTGCTACCCTCTTTCCAGGTGGACCCTCACGATCACGGTTTTCCTGGAAAGACTCGGCTGGGATGGGTTCTTGCTCCAGCCCTCTTTCGTGTTCACAATCTCCTGGGAGGGAGGTGAACAGTTACAGGGGGGACCGCAGGACGAATACACTTTTGAGGGTGCAGGTCCCTAGGCCAGAGCGAAAAAAGGTAAAATAGCAGTAGAAGGAAAAGAGCTCAAACCACGTCGGGAATATCGCGCTATAGCTGCTCTCCAGCTGGAGTGTGGGTCACTCACACCACCAGTGGGGAGAGCAAGCTAATGCTCGATAAACCGAAAACGCTCGTGAGTTGTCGACGATGTCAGTGGTGGATGGTCCGGTCCGGGAAGATGGCCAAACAATGGCAGCAGAGAGAGGGCGGTCTTCACAGTTCCGGTTCCAGCAGGAGGTCTTGTTGAGAGGTCTTCTTAGTTCAGGAGCGATGTGTGTGGACGCCTCTAGAAGAAGAAGAAGAAAAATGCTAGTGACAGGGGGGAAGGAGGTTCAGAGGAAGAGTAAAGAGAGGATGGAAATGAATTTTAGAAGGAGAGAACAGGTGCAGTGGCTAAACACCGCTTGCGTGAGGGGGTAGGCAAATGCCCTGATGGTGCAACAATCACAATCAGGACGAGGCAGAGGGAGGGTGGGAGCAGGTCCGGGCAAGCAAAGGGCCAACTTGGGTGCCCATAGTCGTCGTCTAGCCCAGGTAGTGTTATCAGAGCGGAGGAAGAACCGCCCCGCCACGGCTGCGGCGCAAGCCGAGAAGCGCAGGTGGACGGACGCACAAGCCACACACGAACAAATTAACAGAGAAGGTGAAAACATGAAAATTTGCTAGTCGTAGGGTTGTTTGGAGAAAGAAGAAGGTAAAGTCTTTGAGCTATGTCAAAGAGGAGCAGAGCGAGTTGGAGGAAGGGTTTTGAATCTTTGAACTTGAAATGTCAAAGTATTCATAGTAAGGAAGGATGAGCGTATCGTAGGAGAGTTTTTAGTAATAGCAGCAGACAGATTTGAGCTTTTTTGTCAAATTATGAACGGAGACGAGAATGAGAGATAGGCTGAATGGTTTCAGTCTTGAGGTAGATCGATTTTATTAGAATTGGATGTCACAGACGTTGGGTAAGTTTTGATTTGCTTCTGAGAGTTATGGATCTTTCAGCTATGTCAGAGAGAAATGGAGAGAGTTAGAGGAAGAGTTTTGAATCTTTGAGCTTGAAATGTCAAAGTATTCGTAGTAAGGAAGGATGAGTGTATCGTAGGAGAATTATTTAGTAATAGAAGGGGACAGATTTGAGCTTTGTCAAATTGTGAACAGAGATGAGAGTGAGATATAGGTTGTTTGGTTTCAGTCTTGAGTTAGGTCGATAATGTTGACAGTTGCTGGCATAGAGGTTGGGTATGTTTAGTTTGGTTTTGGAGAGTTGTGATCTTATGAGAGGCTTCGTCTGGCTGGGGGGGAGATGTGTTCGGATTGGCTGTGGGAGGGGGGGAGAGTTTGTGCTTGGGGATTGGCGGGGGTGGAGGTTGTATGTTGATTTGAGGTGAATGAGAATTACTTAAGGGGGGTTGTTGTGTGAGTGTGTATGCTTTTGCGTGGAAATGTAGTAAGAGGAGAGGGGGAGGGTTAGGATAATTATTATAAGGTCAGGTATGGTTCGGATGACGGGAGGAGGGGGGAGGAGCGGAGAGGAGAGGGGAGGCGAGGAGAGGAGAGGGGGGCTTAGGAGGTTGTTGGGTTATTTATAGTTTGGAAGGATTCCTTAGGTGTGATATGATTTGTGTTGCTAATGAATAGTTGTATTGAGTCATAGTTGTTGTCTTTTTTTTTTTTTTTTTTTTTTTTTTTTTTTTTTTTTTTAGGCGGGTCGGTGGGGCTTGTTAGAAAGGTCGGGTATATTAAGTTTTTCTCTTGGGAGGATTGAAGGTGTTGGTTAGTGATTGGATGGAGAGTAGCATTTTTTTTTTTTTTTTTTTTTTTTTTTTTTTTTTTTTTTAGGAGGGATTGTGAGTAAGGTTGGGTGGGTTAAGTTTTTCTTTTGGGAGGATTGAAGGTGTCGGTTAGTGATTGGATGGAGAGTAGCATTTTTTTTTTTTTTTTTTTTTTTTTTTTTTTTTTTTTTTGGGAGGGATTGTGAGTAAGGTTGGGTGGGTTAAGTTTTTCTTTTGGGAGGATTATAGGTTTTGTTGGTGGTTGGCAGAGTTTGGTTAATTTGCAATCATTCTTTCCTTTACTTGTAAAGGACTTCTGCAATTGCAGGCATTGTGAATTCTGGTCCCATTATTGAGGGAGAGGGTTTTTGTACAGGAACAATGCACCCCTCCCCGACCTTATTAGCTAAGGGAGGCGTTCATTTCATCCTTTAATGGTACCGTTTTTAGGTACACCTCTCCGACCTTATTGGCTAAGAGGGGTGCCCATAAAACCGAGTTGGAAACATTCTCCTCGACCTTGTTGGCTGAGGGAAACATACATGTCATCCGAGTTAGTATGGGATGGGTAAGTTAGGTATTTGTTTTGGGAGGAGTAATAGGGTGTGATTAGTTAATGGTAGAATGGTTATTTTTTATTTTGTGTGGGATTGCTAGTAACGGCTGGGTGTGTTAGGTTTTTATTTTGGGAGGAGTAATAGGGTGTGGTTAGTAAGTGGTAGAATGATTATTTTTTATTTTGTGTGGGGTTGCTAGTAATGGTGGGTATGTTAGGTTTGTATTTTGGGGGGATTGTTAGGTTTTTTTTTTTTTTTTTTTTTTTTTTTTTTTTTTTTTTAGGGGGGGGGAGTGTTAGTGCAGGGTAAGTGGATTAGTTTTTTTTTTTTTTTTTTTTTTTTTTTTTTTTTTTTTGTCGGAGTGGTCTTGAGTTTGAGTTGGTGGCGTGGGGTTTGGAGTGAGGGGGGGAGTTTGGTTAGGTTGGGTGGGAATCATTGGGTGTGGGGTTGAGAAGAGGTTAGGTTAGGTTGATTGGGTTAGGTTAGGGTGAGGGTATTGGAGAGGTTAGGTTTAATTTGGGGGGAAATTGTTGGGTGTGGTTACTAATACAAGGGAGGTGGGAGGGGAGTGTTTGGTCTGTTTAGTATGGAGGGGTTTCTGTCTCTGAATCGACGTGGGAGTATGATGTTGTCAAAATAATCCTGCCATTGAGGGTAATTAGTGAGGAGAGTTTCTATTTGCTTGTCACCTAGGTGTCTCCAGTAGATGTTAAGTGGGGGAAGGGAGCTGAGCTCATGTAGATAACTATTTCGGGTGAAGGATGACCAGTGTGTGTTATGGATGAATCTTAGTGCTTTGTTTTGTATGACTTGAAGTTTCTTGGCGCTTGTTGGTGGTGCTAGCTGGAGTGTGTTGGGTGCATAAGTCAATAGTGGGCGTATGAGGGCTTTGAATAGGTGCGTTTTGGTTTTGATTGATGCGGTTCTGAATCTGTATAGTTTCCCGAGTGTCTTGTTTGCGATCACAGCTTTCATTTTGGTGTGTGGTGTCATGGTGAGGGTGTCGTTGAAAGTGACTCCAAGGATTGTGTTTGTGCGTTTGATAGTTATAGGTGAAGGGTAGGCGATGTAGGGGTTTAGGTAAATGTGACGCGGTTGTCGTCTTTTGGTGCCGAAGTAGGTGATCTGTGCTTTGTTTGGGTTGGTTTGGATTCGCCACCGGAGTTCCCAATGTGTAACCTGTTCTAGTTCCCTGTGTGCTTTGTCTGTTAGGTGGTCAAGAGTTCTGTGTCTGATTAGTTGGGTTACATCGTCGGCGTACTGTATTGTCAGAGAGTCAATGTGTAAGGGGTCGGGTAAGTCATTTGTATAAAGAATGTATAGTGTTGGGGACAGGACTGATCCTTGTGGGACTCCTGCGTGCAGTGTGAAGTGGTCAGAGAAGGCAGAAGTGACTTTTATTCTCATTTTTCTGTCAGTTAGGAAATTGCAAAGTAATTGTTGTGATTTATGAGGGAGGTTAAAATTAGTGCATATCTTGTATTTTAATCCTTCGTGCCAAACTGTGTCGAATGCTTTTTGTACATCTTTTGTGATGAGTGCTATCTTATATGCATCTTTGTTCATGTGGAGGTAATTGGTCATGATATTAAGTGCGTCCTGGGTTGAGTGGTGTGCTCTGAAACCGAACTGCTTATATGACAGTAGTTGTTCATCCTCAAGATGGTATCTGAGGCGGGTGTTGTATAATCTTTCAAAGGTTTTTCCTAAGATTTCTAATATGCTGATTGGTCTGTAGTTTTGAGGATCTGTTGGGTTTTTATTTGGTTTCGGTATCATGACGGCTGTGGCTGTCTTAAAGAGTTTTGGGAAGTAACCTGTGGCCAGTTGGGTGTTGTATAGGTATGTAATGGCTGTGATTGTTTCTGCGGGGAGGTGCTTCAGGATTGCTTGACCAATCTTGCTGTCACCCGGTGTTTTCTTTTTGGTTTTGTCCAGTGCTTGTTTGACTTCTGTTGGGGTGAAAGGAGCAGTGAGGGTGTGGTCCTGTGTGAGAGTGGAGGTATCTATTGTGTCGTCAGGAGTCGTTCTGTCGTGAAGTGTTTGCATGTGTGTGGTGATGTTGTTTATGTGGTTTAAGATGTACCTTTGTTGTGTGGGGGGGTGTGGGTGGAAAATGTGTTCCCAGTGTTGTTTTAGTGTTTGTGCTACGTCGGCTGGCTCTTTGATTTTCCTACCATTAACTAGCAGGTGATCAAAGAGGGGTCTTGCAGTTCCTTGCAGCTTGGCGATCCTTTGCCAAAACTCTCGGGGGTTATGTGTTCTGTGTTCCTGGGCAGCCTCTACGAGTTTTGCCCAGTGAACATTATGGTCTTGAAGGAGACTGTGGATGATGTGTGTTCTTAGTGTGGTGATGTCTGTGTAAACTGGTGCTAGGTTAAGTTTGTTAAGTTCAAATCGGGTCCTGTAGCAGTGAAGTAGGCGTTGGGTTCTTATGGAGGGTGAGAAGGAGTATTTCCTCTTGAACCGGTGTTTAGGAATGTGGGTATCTGCTATGGCGGTGATAGTGTTGAAAAGGTGAGTCCAGGTTTCCTCAATCATCCTAGTGGGTTGGTGTTCGAGGTTGAGTGTGTATTGCTGTTCAGAGAGTGTGGTTTTGAAGGCATCCCAATCTGCGTGTTGATACTGGTATTGAGGTGAGGCTGTTGGGAGGAGTATGGGATTGTTGGAGAGGTGAAGAGTGATGGGAATGTGGTCTGAGCCTGATAGGGGGCCGGGAGTGATGTAGTGCTGAAATTGGAGGGCAGGGGTGTTGGTGATGACGATGTCTGGAGTGCCTTTTCTGCCAGCAGCGTAGAATGTGGGGAAGAAAGGGCCAATGTGGTGAAGGTTTTTGTGAGTGACCAAAGCGTGTAGTTGTTGGCCAAGGGGGTCGATGTAGTTGTGTTGGAATGCGGTGTGGTGTGCATTGAGGTCGCCCATTAGTATTACAGGTAGGTGTGAGTTGTTAAAGATGGAGTTTAGGTCTGTGAAGGGGATACGCGTGTTAGGTCTCGAGTATGTTGTGCAGATGATAATTTGTCCGTGTTGAGTGTCGATCTTGGCGGCCAGGAAGTGTTTGAAGGCAAAGTTGGTGATGAATTCGTGTTTCAAGGAGGATCTGATAAGGATTGCAACGCCCTCGTATAGTTCGTGGGGTGATTGTCTGCTCGTGTAGCCGAAGTGCTTGATTTTGGTGTCTGTGAGTGTTGAGTTGAGGAGGAGGATGTCTGGGTTGTGTTCTTGTATGAGGAGAGAGATGGCGTGTCTGTTTGAGTGATATGCTCTACAGTTGTATTGCATAATGGTGATCATGTTGTATAATTGTTACTTATATGAGATTGAAATTCTGGGGTGCAGGGATGAGGTCTAACTTGTCGAGTGACTGTGAGCGAGGTCTGAGTGTGGTGTATGCAGGTGAGGGATGGGCGGTTACGTGACTGTGTGTGTGGGGGAGTCGGGAGGAGGAGTGGAGCGTGCTAGGTTCGTGACGGGGTTGTTTCCTGTTTTCTTAGGGGTAGTGCCGAATAGATTTACTTTAATTATAGATTTAGTTGGATGAGTGTATTTTATAATTCTTTTGCTGTCATGTGTGTAGGAAGAAAGGGGGGAGGTGTTCTTCCTCTTAGGTCTTGTGGTCTTGACCACCAGTTCTGTGGGGGGATGGGCTGCCATTTTATTCTTGGGAGTCTGAGGTGTCAGGGGAAGATTGGGTTTGGTTCGGGGTTTTGTGGTCCGGGAGGTCATCGTAGTCGTGCGGGAAAAGTCAGGTGTTGGCAAGGTCAAGGTGGAGGGGCCGGGAGGTTTTGGACTGATTACTCTGGGGGGTGAGATAGAAGTAGATAAGTCAGGTGTGGGCATGACAGAAGTGGAGGGGCAGACGGAGATTGCAGTGGTTTCTCTGGGGGGAGGGGGTGGCATGCTGGTCCGGTCGGAGATGGGGGCAGTGGGGAAGATGAGGTCGGGACCGGTTCTGAAGGAATCAGGAATGAGTATGGTAGGGAGGCCGTTCGCCTTCAAACCATCAGTTGCTAGCTTCAGAAAAAGAGACCTGTTTCCGTTGCTTAGCGTATGTGCCAGAAGTATGATGGTGGTGATTTTTGCATTCATGTCGGGGGATGGTATGGGGGCGGTCACGTTGTTGGTCCAGCAAGTGCGGGTGGGGAGGGTCGTGGCAGTAGGGAGTGAGTGGTGGGGAGGTGGAGGTAGTGCTGTGGGAGGTGCTGTAGGAGGTGAAGGTTGGCGGGGAGGGAGTGGTGTTGTGCTATTGTTGAGCCTGATTTTGCATTTGTTGCTGATGGCAGCGTGAGGGCCTTTACAATTGCAGCATTTAGTTACCGTGGCAGTACAGTTTCGGTATGAGTGGCCTTGATTGGCACACTTTGAGCAAGTTATAGTGTTACTGCATCTGTTGGTGTTGTGGCCGAATTGGTAACAGTTGAAGCATTGGTGGACCTGTATAAAGTGTTGGAATTCTATGTCTCGTGAAGGGATAATATTGCTGCCCATTTTTATTCCGTATGATTTTAATGTTATGGCGTCAGTTTGAGTAGCCGTAGTGATTTTTAACATCGGGAGAGTTCCCATCCGGGCTGCATATGTCATTTGGGGGGTGTTTTGTGAATTTAGTTCAGTCAATAGGTTTGGGTTGTCCAGTATATGAGGGATAATTTTCCTACATATGAGGGTGCACTTTGCCCGGTATTCTGGTGAGCTCAGGACTGTTAGGCCATTGTTTTTTAGTTTGTTGTACATTGCTGGGGAGTGGAACAGGTCGGCATCTTCATCAGTTTGCACAAATATCTTGATAGTGTCATCATTAGTGAAGGATCGGATCTGAAATATACATGTCAGCTGGAAAATGAGCGAGGCGAGGTCCGTGCACGGTTGGATATTTCGGTCCACTTTAATTTTAATGGAAGGCATGTTGGAAATGGAGATTTATGAAGATCTCCCCTAAAAGTCCCTAATTTCCTGCGCCCCTCACGTAGGGGAGACCCTGCACTATCACAGAGGTCCCCAGGCGAATTGGCAGGCTGTGCTGTCCCTCCACCCTTCACACAAACCCGCACTAGCGAGGTGTGGGGACAGAGGGCGTTTCCGGACGAATACTCCCCTGTACGTCAGCTGACAGGGGAATAGGTCCTTTCACGACACGGAAGATAAAGGTTAAAGTCGAAGAAAAAGGTCTGAAAACTTACTGAAGACTCTTTCTTCACACCAAGCCCCTCAGCAGCATCGGGGTTCCTAAGGGAGGTCCGATACTGTGGGAGAGGCTCAATGTGTCAATCGAATCAACAGAATTGTCAGAAGGAAAATGAGGATAGGAGCTGGGGTTTTCCAGGGTACGTGGGAAGGTGGGATTGGTCCAGTACTAGCCAATCAGCTGTGACTGATCCTTCTCCGCTTCCACTTCGTTCTGCGCTGGCTCTTACTGCTCCTGATTTCGACTGCTCCCGACTGCGACTGGCGTGTGTGTGTGACGCCTCTTCCTCTAGCCCGTGGTTATATACCCCTGAGTCGCCCGCGGTGGCTACTCACGTAATGACAGAAGTCACAAACAAACCAACTGTTACACATTCAAGGATGACCCTCAGTTGACAGAGGTCTGGCGAATTACTAAAGTTGATTTACATAAACTAATTCAAGATTGAGCTTGCCAGGAGAGAATGGAATAACAACGTATTGACAACAGTGTTCGAAGGCGGGACTTACTGGGAGGGATCATGAGTATAAGCGTCGAAATTTGGCGGGACACTCTGAGGTGGGCAGGAAACTCATGACCTTGTTACAACAGACAAAGGAGTGATGATGATGAAAATGAAGTATAGTGAAAATAACTGCCATGGGAGAGGAGAGGAGATTGAAAATGAAGGATTAGAAACGGGAAGTAAAGTAGGGACTGATAGTAGGTGGGCTGTCCACCTAGCTGAGTCGAGGTGATTGGTTGGGGTGATGGCCATACACAACACGCGCCCGCCCGCTGAAGTGAGGCAGGATGGGGGGGGGGGGGGGGGCGCCAAGCTACTTAAGTATTCATTAGTGTAATGCGTGTTAATTTATGTTTGTTAAATGGTAGTGTTATTTGTTCGCGTATTTGTATATAGTAGGTCTTGTTCTTCTATGATAGCATGGAGGCTCTTGGGCCACCAGCTGTGTGTTCTTGTGGTTTCTTCGTCTTTTACAGTAACTGGGTGAAGATTGGGTCCTCCAAATCTGCAAGTTTGCTCCAGACTCTGAGCTTGGCTGTGTACGTGTGTTCAGTTGTTTCCATATTGTATAGTTCGTGAAGTTCTTGTATTTTGGTGGCGTATGGGGGGGGGGGGGAAGTTGCTTTGATACTCTACATACATCTTTGTTTTGTACTCATTGAAGTTTAAGTTGGCTGGTTCTGCTGATCGTGCTAAGTGGTATTGGTGGGTACTCCAGATGGGGGCGGAAAAGTGCTTTGAATAAGTGTAGTTGAATGTTGGTGTCCATTTTGCTGAATCTTCGTAGTTTTGAGAGTTGTGATTGAGCAAGCGTTTTGCGTTGTGTTCTTGTTATTTTGAGTCCCAGTGTAAAGGCCTGGGACTAAGGGATAGAAATCCCTTGCCAGCCTAATCAGATTCTGATAAGAGGAAAGTCAAGAACCATGATTTTCTGAGGGATAAGAAACAACCTTTAGAGATTGACATCTCTATACTAGGAAAATAGCACAAAACTCTGACACCACTCACACAAACATCAAATAACAATTACGGGAGTCAACAATTAACGTGGCAGCCACGGTAGTAGCTGGGGTAGGTGTCTGGAGGTTGATAGTCGAATAGTGAAGGTTTGGAGAATCAGCCCACGAGCCCTGGACACATCAGAAAAGAACACAACCAGAATTTGAACGAGCAGCGGGAAGTGCAGCTGTGGTGCTAGCTGGGTAGTGTCTGGTGTGTCACGAGGCAGCAGCGACCTTCTCACCTCCGCCTACTCCTCCCAAGTGGAGGACGCGAACAAGCAAACGAGCGGCGGGCAACCAGCCTGCTCGCTACAGCCCTGACACAGCTCCCCCAACAAAAATCTACTGTAAGGTAGATTAAACTTTAGATTAGTACAGAAAGCATAATCATCCTACAACAAATGTTTAAATACGCATAGCAAAATAAAGAATGGTCACATTAAAAGAATAAGTGGTAACTTGATGTCCAAATCGTAAGGCCGTATCAAGGAACTGCACGTGGAATCCACTTCAGTCCAGGTTTAAGTTTGGGCCCATTGCCAGTCGTAGAGGATTCTTCTATACCACCCGGTGTTAACGGTAACTGACAACCGAGTTCATCCGAGTCTGGCGCCTGGACTTCACAGGAACTCTTGCAGGGTAGTGCCTCGACAGACTCTAGCTTGGGAACGTCGTCAAGAACACGAGCAAAGTTAATGTGGGCCTTGCAATGATATTTCTTTAACAAATTTGCTTGATATAATTTAGGCTTCATAGAGGAAGGGGGTGAGAACGGTCCAACAAAATCTATGGCAACCCGAGAAAATGGTTCTGTAATGATGGGTAAGGTTTCAAGGGGAACAGGACTGACTCAACCCTTGCGGACATACGGGGGCAGTGATCACAACTCCTACAAAAAGCTTTAATATCCGCTCTCATTCCTGGCCATTAAAACTGATCAGCAACCTTGCAATAAGTTTTCCTACGAGAACAGGGTCTTGCTAGAGGGCTCTCGTGAGCTACAGAGATAATGTTACTATGATAATCAGCAGGGACAACAAGTAAAAACCGACCTGCATTGGCTAGTCGCTTGGATGACACACATGACCTATGTAACAGACCTAACTTTAACCTGATCCTGCTCCCCGGAAGTCACCTTCTCCCTTACCCGCGTCAGAGTGGTACACGAGGCTCGAAGCTTGGCGAACTCCTTGGGCGTCACAATCGGTGGCAACAAATTCGGCAGAATTAGGGGATGCATTCGTTTCACCTTCGCCGACCGTATCTCTACAGCTTGGACCTTTGCTGGAGGTGAAGTGGTGTGTGGGGGTGGCGAGGCGACGTGGGCAGGTGGCGAATCGACGTCGGCAGGTGACGAGGAGGCTAGCGCTGGTGGCGGGGAGACTGGTGCTGGTGGCGAGGAGACTGGTGCTGGTGGCGAGGAGAGTTTTAAAGGTTCCGGGTCGTTAGGGTCACGAACTCCGGGAACATTACCAATGAAGACACTAGCGAATTTAATGGGAGCTCTTACCACATTAGACCATCCCGTGAAATAGGGGCAACGCAGGTAGCACCTAACAACAGGGAACTGGTCAACATGACCTAAATAATCGGCGACACTAACCTTCGAGCAGCTGGAGACGTCAGCGTCAAGCAGGGCACGAGCAACCGGTCTCCCTGATGAAAGTAGATGCCCAAGACCCATTTATTGTTCCGCTGACACAATAACGGGGCAGCTCCTGTCTTCCAAACAGAATCCGACCTTGTAACTGGGCTGATGAATGTAGGTATATTTGAAGGCGCGGGGATTCCTGGGACAGAGAGAACGAAAGGAGCCCTTCTCCGCAGTTGTGGCACCGCACGGCTGGTGAACTACTCCTCTCTACTCCTGGGGATGGTTCCTCGGAAGACGGAGGCTTCGTGTTCTTCACTACAGGAGGGTAAGACTTGGGGTAGGCGCTGTGAGCGGACGCCCAGTTGTCAGCTAGTTGCACAACTTCTCCAAGCGTCGCTGGCCGGTGATCCTTGATGAAAATTTTCAAGTCTGGAGGTAGAAAAGATCAGAAACTGATCTAATATCATGAAGATAGCGAGAGACGCAAAGGTTTCCTCAACCTCTGACGCCTCTAGTCATTGAGGAAACAAACGCCCTAGGTGGATCGAAAACTGCTGGTATGTTTTTCCTGATCTAATCTTCGTTCTGCAGAAATCAACACAATAACCATCAGAAGTTTTGTTAAATCCTCGCAAGAGTGCTTGCGGTATACCAATCAGTAGGCTACCCAACCTTACAGCATAGCTATCTTGGTCCACACCAAGCAGCTCGGCTACCCGTTCAAACCTAACAAGGTAGGAGGCGATGTCTTCTCCTTCACTGTAAACAGGCAGACTAGGTTTTACAACATTATCTTGTATATGGCCAGAGGATTCTGGTCTACTTGAAGCATTAATCCTAGCTCGTTTTATGTCCCTTTCTGTCTGCAACTTAGCTAATTCGAACTCTCTTTCTCTGCTACGTTCCTCTCTCTCTCTCTCTCTGTTACAGTCCTCTCTCTTCCGAGTCGGTTGGATGATCACATACTGACCAACCTCAGCACCTGTCAGACCCAGGGCCACCGCTTGACCTTTCAATTCCTCAGAACTAGACATAATGATACAGAAGGACAAGAGCAAAAGTGACAAATTAACAACTTGCCATAAGTAACTAGTAAGTGACTCAATCAAACCAATAAATGATTCGATCCGGCTGGAGGAAACCTTGTTTCACACCCAATCCCGTTGAATCACCTCAGGGAAAAGAAACCGCACCCGGTGAACAACAACAAAATGCAAATACAGCATTCACAGTGCACCCCAACCAACACTAATGAACTTCCCCTGGTACAAGTGAGAGCAACAAAATTAGCACAACAGAAGGAAGGGATAAGCACAGAACAACACTTACTTCCGGGCCACAGACAGCAAGAGGCGTGCACACGGCGACTTACAACAAACACTTGAACGAATGTTAGCCCTCAGAAGCCAAGGTCATAGACAATCCTGGCAAGGTCACCACTTGTAAAAGCCTAGAACTTAGGGATAAAAATCCCTTGCCAGCCTAATCAGGATCTTATAAGAGGAAAGCCAAGAACCATGGTTTTCTGAGGGATAACAAACAACCGTTAGAGATTGACATCTCTTTACTATGAATATAACAAAACTCTGACACCACTCACACAAACATCAAATAACAATTACGGGAGTCAACAATTATTGGAGTCAACAATTAATGGAGTCAAACAATTAAGGGAATTAAACAATTAATGGAGTCAGCAATTAAGGGTATCGGGGGTAGAAGCGGTACCGTTCTTGCCTCGCAAGAGAGGTGTCACGGGTTCGACTCCCGGGCCGGTGGAAGTTGTTTGGTAATTACTTCCTAGCCCCCGTTAGTCCCTGTTCACCTAGCAGTAAAGTAGGTACCTGTTGTAAGTCGAAAGTTGCGAATTCGTATTCAGGGACAAGTTGTTGGAGCTTCCAATAACTTGATGACATAAACCACTGACTCTTCAGGCTTCTACGCCCTTAACTCATGAGACAAAGGCAAGCATAAACATAGCATGCTTCCCTGTTGGGCGCTGTAAACGCTTCTGCGCTTCACCTTACACAAGGATGTAGGGGGGTGCCCAATAAATAATAAAAAAGAAAAAAATTAAGGGTATCAAATAATTAACGGGAGTCAAACAATAAACAGGAGTCAAACAATTACTGGAGTCAAACAATTACTGGAGTCAAACAATTCCGAGAAACAAACAATATATAGAATATTTCCATTGCCGTGGCCCGGTGGAAGGTTCCATAGAGCGGGGATCCATTCTCAGGGGGAAGGTCAAGGCAGCTTCCTTAATTGGCGTCGGCGTTGGCGGGCGAGGTCTTGCCACCCAGGAGAAACACCATGGCACAGACGGTGTGGAGGAAATGGCGATGACGTGGCAGCCGCAGTAGTAACTGGGGTAAGTGTCGGGAGGTTGACAGTCGAATAGTGAAGGTCTGGGGAATCAGCCCAGGAGCCCTGGACACATCTGAAGAGAACACAACCAGAATTTGATCGAGCAGCGGGAAGTACAGCTGTGGTGCTAGCTGGGTAGTGTCTGGTGTGTCACGAGGCAGCAGCGACCTTCTCACCTCCGTCTACCCCTCCCAAGTGGGGGACGCGAACAAGCAAACGAGCGGCGGGCAACCATCCTGCTCGTTACAGCCCTGACACCCAGTATTTTGCCTTTGTTGGAGTTTTGTATAGGTTCGTTGTTGACTGTGATTTGTGCTGGGTTTGCTTTGTCAATGTGAATGATCTTTAGTTTCTGTGTATTGGTTTGGATTTTCCACTTTTTTTTCATAATTGTTAATTTGCCCGATGGCGTGGTCTGTTTTTCGTGCCATTATCATTTTGGCCTTGTGTGGATGTGTGATGATTTGGGTGACGTCATCGGCATAGGCTACGTATTGTCCGTGGGTAAGAGGTGGCAAATGTGACGAGTATAAAGTGTAGAGTGTTGTCGAGATGTTACTTCCCTATGGTACTCCGCTATATAAGATGATGCTTGGGCCTATGTGGTTACCAAGGATGATTTTTTTCCTCTCTGTTACCAAGGAAGCTATAAAGAGAAGAAGTAAAGTTGTTGGGGAGTTCTTGTTTGGTTATTTTGTATTTGAGCCCTAAGTGCCAGACCTTGTCGAATGCTTTTGCTACGTCACTTAATACTACGCTACATTGATCTCTATATTGTATAGCGTTGGCTATGCTTTTGTAAATTAGGGCTATAGCTGTATGGGTTCCACTATGTTGTCTAAATCCGTGCTGCCTGGGATTGTATTTCCCTTCAAGTTTGAGGTGTGTTCTCAGTCGGTGGTTCATGAGTTTTTCCAGGACTTTTCCCGGTGTTTCTAGAAAAGAAATTGGTTTGTAGTTTAATACTTATGTGGGGGATTAACCTTGTTTTGGTATAAGTCTAATGCTCGCTGTTTTGAATTTCCTTGGGAAGTAACCAGAGGCAAGTGATGCATTAAAAATGTTTCTGAGTTGGTGTATCATGCTGCTTGGTGGATACTGGCGTATTTCGTCTTCGAATATTGATTTGATCAGTGAGTCTAGATCGTCGAGAGTGTTTGATGTCTTTATTGGGACTCGGTTGCCAGATGTGGGTTGTATGTGTCATGTGATTGGTTACTTGTCACTCAGGTTTTCTTCGTGACTTATTTGAAATATTTTGCTCCAGTATTTCCTGAATTCAGGTTCTTGTTCTTTGGGTTCAGTTAATGTGATTTGGTTGTTGTTTAGAATATAGTTTAATTCGTTGCTGGAGATTCCCAAGAGGTGTTTAATTTTCCACCAGAATTGTTTCGGGTTGTGGTAATTTGCTACTGTGTTTGTTATTAGTTTCTCCCAGTTTTTCATATATGCTTCTTTGGACACGTTTCTTAGTTGTTCGTGTATGGTGTTATATTGTCTTCTGTGTTCTGGCGTCCATCCTGTTCGATGATTAATTTTATTAAGTTACTGAATTATGTCTGTAGAATTCTGGATTGGTGTGCGTATTGAGGGTGTGGTCATGTTCGGTGAGTGGTCTTGGGTATGTGGTGTTCCATTGCTTCAGTCACGTTTTCGTACCATATCTCTAGTGTGTTGTCTATTTGGGAGGTGTGTACAGTAGTTGGGTAATTTATGATTCTTTAACTCTTTTTTTTTTAATTTCTTCCTGGCAGGGATCTGGATTGGCGACGTGGAGAGTGTAACTACGATAGGGAGATGGTCACTGGTGGTTATTGGGCCGGGTTCCATTAGCGGGTTAAGATGGTGATGCTGGTTTGTTTGTATTATGTCTGGATGTAGGATGTGATCTGCTCTGATGTATGTGAGGAATTCCAGGCCAAGGTGTATTGTGTTGCCGTGGTTCAATAATGTGTTTAAGATCTGTTCTACGGCGTTGATGTCCTAGTGCCCCAAGACGCGGTGTCGTGCATTAGGTCACCCAGAAAATATGCTGGTACATTTCTTCTCACCACCCTGAGCATGTCTGCTAGTGGAAATATGGGTCTTCTCGGAGGGAGGTAACAGGTGCCGATTATGATGGGTCATGTTGGGCTGTTTATTTCGATGGCCAGAAAGTTTTCTTGAAATGAGTCGTGTATCTTGTGTTGTATATTCCGTTTGATGGCTATGGCAATTCTATCATGTTGTGGGTCTTGACTGTTTTTCTGGTAGACTGTGTAGTTAAATATTTTGATTTTGCCTGAGTTTTTCTTGCCATGCGAATTTCGGAGGATTATATCTGAGTCTATGTTACGGTATGTATAATATAGTTCGCTTGCTCTCTGTGGGATCCATGCTAAGACATTGTGCTAGACTGTTTTAAGTTTGTTTATAATGAAGGCTGATGCCTAGAGCTGGTTTGCGCCGTTTTAGTTGATTGGTGTTCCCCTGACACCCTCCTGTTAGTCAGCAGGCCCAGGCGGATTTTCTTTTACGATGACTGATCAACTCTCTCTATCCTGTTGTGTCTTGTGGGGATTCTTCCTTTCTTAATTAGTCTTTCAATGTGTGAGTATTCTAGGTATTTTTCTGTGTATGTGTATTTTATCTTGCCTTGCCTTATTTGTGCTAGGAGTCTTTCCGTTGAGACTATTGGGAGAACTGTAGTGGAGAAAATTCGAAGACCAATTTCGTCTCCTTGGTCTTCATTCTCCGTGATATTTCTGTGTGACGGTGGTGGTGCCATAGTTCCTGTTTTATTCTGTTTTTACTGTGTTGAGTTTAGCAGCGTGGTCGTGATTGTATTCGTCTTCATCATCCATCGTTACCCACTCGCTTGCTGGCTCGGGATGAATATCGGGGATAACCTGTGCTTGGGTACATGGTTCTTGATTTGCGGTGCTCTCTGGTCTGTATACCACGTTGAATATTTTGGAAGAAGGCTCGTCATTTGGGAATGCCATGTCTGGTTGGTTGTTGGCGGCGAACATGTCCCTTGCTGCCCTGGCAAAAGTTCCATGTCTGGCTATGTTCATGATGTGGACTTGGATTGTAGAGGTAATTATTTTTATGGAACAAGCTTCCCAAGTGTTTAAGTGGTGGTGAGTTGCTTCAAGTGATGATTAGTGAAGTGGTAATTTACAGACACCCTCGAATTTCACTTACCCCTCTCGATCAAATTCACAGTGGAATTAGAGAGTGAACGTAAATCACCATTCTTAGACTGTCAAATCCACAGAGTAGGTAACACCTTTAAGTTCAGTATTTATAAGAAACCGACTAATATAGGTTCATATATTCATTATTATTCTGCCCACCATAATAGAGTCAAACAGTCAGTATTCTCATCAATGTTTTTACGTGCTCTACGCAAATGCAGTCCGGAATTCATTGATGAGGAATATAAATATATCTATAAAATTGGTTTGAACATAAAATAACCAAGTTATTTTATAGACAAATGCATTAACATCGTGAAGAATATTTTTATAGAATTCATCCTAAACCTCCACATGACAATAAAAATCTCTTAGTATTACTTTTTAAAAAAAAATTGTCTCAAATTCCACTATAACTGAAAACCTGGACGTAAATGTAACTTTTAGTAACTCACGCACTGTAAAACAAATGTTAATTAAGAACTCCCCCAGCAATGCAGATGGCTGCATTTACAAGGTTCCTTGCAAGGAGTGTATTATGTTCTACTTAGGCCAGACGGGAAAAGATCTTATAGCTACACTTAAACAATATAAATATAGTGTTAGGACAGGCCAGGAATCCAATTCTCTGTTCATTCATGTGAGAGATAGTAAACATTATATTGACTGGGATAATGCCTCCTCAATATTACCTTGTAATTCAATTGTCAGTTACATAAGAACATAAGAAAGTGGGATACTGCTGGAGGCCGACTGGCCCATACAGGGCAGATCCCTTTCACACCCATCCCAGCACTTCCATGTGCCTATCCAACTTCGTCTTGAAGCTCCCTAGCGCCCCGATCCTACTATAGCACTCGGTAGCCTATTCCACATATCCACAACTCTATTACCAAACCAGTGCTTGCCTATATCCTTTCTGAATCGGAATTTATCTAATTAAAAGCCATTTGTTCTAGTTATTTCGTTATTACTGAGCTTCAGAACATCTTCCATTTTACCCTTGTTAATCCCACTTACCCACTTGTACACCTCTATCATATCTCCCCTAACTCTACGCCTCTCTAATGAATGTAAGCCTAAGCTTTTCAGTCTTTCTTCATATGGAAGGTTTCTAATATTATGGATCATTTTTGTCATTCTTCTTTGTACTCTCTCCAAAGAATTTATGTCCATTCTATAATAAGGACACCAGAACTGAACCGCATAATCCATGTGTGGCCTCACTAATGCTAGGTAAAGTTTCAAGATAACGTCAGCAGTTCTGTTACTCACAGACCTAGATATGAACCCAAGAATCCTGTTTGCCTTGTTGCGAACGCTAATACATTGTTTTCTAGGTTTCAAGTCGTTGCTAACAAATACACCTAGATCTTTTTCACAAACTGAGTTTTCTATTTCCGTGTTACCTAGTTTATACTTAACGTTTGTATTCGTCTTCCCTATCTGTAGTACCTTGCATTTATCAGTATTAAAATTCATTTGCCAGTCTACTGACCACTCATGTAAGGTGTCTAGATCTCTTTGAAGGTGTTCAAAGTTACTGTCTGAATTTATCACTCTCCCCATTTTGGTATCATCTGCAAATTTACTAATCCTACTAGTTATGCCTAAATCAAGATCATTAATGAATATAACAAACAGCAGAGGGCCTAATACAGATCCCTGGGGAACTCCGCTTTTGACCGCACCCCAGTGTGACGTTAATCCATTTATGCTGACTCTTTGTTTCCTACCAGTTAACCATGACCTAATCCATTTTAATAATGATCCACCTATTCCATGTGCAAACATTTTTTAGCAGAATTTCATATTCCAGGATATAACCTATTTAAATTTGACAGAGTAGGAAGGAGAGGTGGCGGTGTAGCAGTGTATATCAGGGTGTCATTAAAAAGCTGCAATAAATCAAACATTAAAACAAATAGCGACAATGAAAGTATTTGGGTAGAGATTGGTGAGGGCAGTGAATTCGTAGTCATTGGTGTTATATATAGACCGCCTAATTTGAGTAGGAACGATGGTAAATTGCTTTGGGAGGAAATAAAGAAGGCATCTGATAGAAACAATGTATGTATTCTAGGCGATTTCAACTTTTCAGGCATAGATTGGAAAAATCAACTTAGCGATAATGCATCTGAAGATTTTCTAGAAGTAGTACAAGATAGTTTTTTATATCAATTCATAAACTCACCCACTAGAGGAAATAATATCCTCGATTTAGTTCTCAGTAATAATGAAAATCTAGTAAAAGATGTTGGGATTGGAGACGAACTAGGAAACAGTGATCATAAAGCCATATATTCTAACATAATATGGGATGGCAGGAAGAAGGAAAATTCGGCCTTGATCCCGGATTTTAGGAAGGATAATTACGGTAGCTTAAGGAGAGACCTAAGGGATGACCCTATGGTCAAAAGATTAATCCCCCCCACACCTCTGGAAACTGTCAACTTAGGACGGGATAACCCCGAATTTAATTTAGCAGCTACTTATGAACAATTTATTGCGACAATCAATAATGCTCAAAATAAACACATCCCTAAAAGAAAATTCAGATCGATACGGAACCAACCAAAATGGATGAATAATAGACTCTTAGATCTTCTAGGGAAAAAGAAAGGAGTATATAGAAAAGTTAAGAAAGGCGAAAATCACTTACTTGGTTACTATCAGAACCAAACAAGACAGGTAAAAACAGAAATTAGGAAAGCAAAGAGAAATTATGAAATCAAGGTAGCAAACGAATCGAAAAATAACCCCAAAGCTTTTTATCAACTGTATAAATCAAAGGTTAGAGATACAATAGGTCCCCTTAAAACTACGACAGGAGAAATGACTGATGATGAGTTAGAAATGTGTAGTACGTTAAATAGTCATTTTCGTTCCGTATTCACAAATGAAAACCTAGCACAGTTTCCAGAAGTTCATAAGGTATATAACGACAGTATAGAAAATATATTGATGAATATCAATATTACTAGTAACGATGTGCTTAAAGTAATTAACAAACTGAAGCCTCATAAATCGCCTGGTCCAGACGAGGTATATGCTAGAATATTAAAAGAATGTAGAGATGAGTTGAGTAATCCATTAGCAGTTTTATTTAATAAGTCATTAGAATCGGGCCTAGTGCCAGAAGCTTGGAAACTTGCAAATGTAGTTCCGATTTTCAAAAAGGGTGATAAATCAATTGCATCAAATTACCGTCCCATAAGTCTCACGTCAATTATAGGCAAGTTGCTAGAGTCAATTATTGCTACAAAAATCAGAAGCCACCTTGAAACATTCAACTTAATTCATTCTTCTCAGCACGGGTTCACCCAGGGACGTTCTTGTCTCACAAATTTGCTTAGCTTTTTCTCAGAAGTATATGAAGCGGTAGATAATGTTAAGTCATATAATATAATTTATTTAGATATCAGTAAAGCATTCGATAGAGTCCCTCATGAGAGATTGATCAGGAAGGTAGAAGCACATGGAATAGGTGGATCTTTATTAAAATGGATTAGGTCTTGGTTATCTGGTAGGAAACAAAGAGTCAGCATAAATGGATTAAAGTCAGACTGGGGTGCGGTCATAAGCGGAGTTCCCCAGGGATCTGTATTAGGCCCTCTGCTGTTTGTTATATTCATTAATGATCTTGATTTAGGCATAACTAGTAGGATTAGTAAATTTGCAGATGATACCAAAATGGGGAGAGTGATAAATTCAGACAGTGACTTTGAACACCTTCAAAGAGATCTAGAAACTAGGGTGTGTCAATTTAGGGGGTGAACTGGCTAAATTGAAAATCGAGTAATTTGGTAGGAATTTATTGTAGTCTTTAAGCATGCAAAACAATATTCTGGCATAAATTTTTTTTTATAATAAGTCCTACCTACATCAAATGGATTTTTAAATGTACATATTTGTGAATTTATAACATAACCAGCGTTTGCACACATGTTACTCTTTCAAGTTTCAAATTATTATATTTTATTATCCGTAGTCTATTTGAAAGTAACCAATGCCTTCATACTCTCTTTGCTTTGGTTTCTTGTCATCAGTAGTCTGCTTGCTATTTGTGCTTTGATGTAACCTTCTCGCCTCTCGTGGCTGTAAACATGGCCCGCTGCTTCTGTGACCATTTTCACACATCTCTCCACACTTTGAGTGTGGGAAGGCCACTTCGGCACCTGCATTGGAGTCTCTTTAAGGTTTCTCAATTCTTGGCTAGTTAGACTTGTTGTCAATGGTGGCTCTAAGACTTCCAAACTCAAGTCAACCAATTCTGACAATTTGGTGGCATTGACGTTTATTGGGGGAACTTTTCTTGAATGAAACGAACAGTCTCCCAACTGGTCGTCATCTATTAGCGTTCCTCTAATCTTTAGAATGACTTCTACAGCCTCGGTTCGGAGATTGGTACATTGACTGCAAAGCATTGCTTGCAAAACTGCTTCTGATCGAGCATACCAAGCGGACCTTCTTGCCACAGGTAACACGATGTCCCTCACTACCTTCCTCTGTGTTCTTACTAGCTGCAATTGAAACAAAAGGTGATTGGGCCCATCCACCCACATAGGATTAAGTTTCACACTAAACCACTGGGGAAGATAAACTCCAATAATAAATTCAACAATTAACCTCAAATTCTTCAGCACTTTGCCCTTCAATTCGTGTTTGGAAATCCAAATCCTGCAGAAACGAAGAGCTGTAGTTAACCAACGGCTGTGACTGACAGGTCCAATCTCCAAGAGAGCCAATGACTGAGGCACTTCTCCTGATCTTATTGCTTGGGCAATACGATAAGCATAGGATTGATCTGTGCTGAGATCTTTGATGACTCCTTCAGACAACGCCGGAAGGGGAGGGCCAACTTCGACCTTTGGAAAGGTTGTATTTATTTCTAGTTGTGTTGCTTCATCCAGCATGATGCCAAGGGGACCTGACCACTTGTTGTTGCTCTTTGTAGGACCATCAAGTTCCTGGATGAGATGACGAAGAGGTAGCTCGCCTGTATGTAAATCACATACAATCCAAACAAGTCTTCTTCCTAGTTTTTTCTCTAAATGCGTCATTACACCCCCCCTGCCATCCGGTGTTCACTGCAGTTGAATCTCCACCAACAGCCGGCAGTGAACTGCCAAGTCCTCTCTCCTGAACCCAACATAAAATATGATCAGCAATGACCTCTGCATGTTTCTTCCCTTCTACTTCAGTTTCGGGAGCAAAGTGAAACAAAAACCGACCACCAGGCTCAGAACAGACAGAGTAGTGTTCTTCTTTGATGAGACCTGGAAACTTTCTGTTCACTCCCTCTACTTCTAGCAAAACTTTTGTGTCATCTATTCTTCCATCAAACAAAAGACAGGAGAGCCCTCCCTCGCTTAAATCTTTTTCATGCTGATCAGATATTTCCTTCATTATTTTTTCTTGTGCTCTTCTAATTTTATTATGATCTATCACCAAAGATACATCCTCTCGGCTGATGAGGCCTGCATCTATCCAAGCGGCAGTTGCAATTTCTGCAGCCTCACGAAGTCCAGCATGGTGGCGAATACTAGCTAAAGCAATGTTTGAAATATTTCTTGTGTTGTATTTCATTTTCTTTGGTAAAGGTTCAGATGGCTCTTTGGAACTATCATCTGATGTTGCTTCCTGTTCATCAGAAGAACTATCAAAGAAGTGATAAACATCTTGACACAGCTCTTCCTCTCTTTGGATGGCTTCTTCACTCTTCATTTTCTTCTTTTGTTCCCTCTCTCGGATTTGTTCTCTCTTCTTGGCATTAGCAATCTGCTTCTTTGTTTCTGAATAATCTTTTGAACCCATTTGCATACTTCCTTGGCCTTCTGCCTTTGTCCTCTGTGCCTTTATAAATTCAAGCTCTAAAACAGGGATCTTCTTTTCACGAGGACAACCAAAATCAATGTGGGAATTATTTTCTCTCTTACCTGAGTGAGAACAGTTGGATTCAGAACATAATTGTATGGAGCACTTGCAGGTCAAAATGTCAAACAGAGTATCAAGTGTGTGCAGAAATTCATTTTTCCTGGCCAAGTTTCCTTTACCAAGTGATGTTTCAACTGCTTTGTGCCATAATTTCGTTAGTTTTAGCTCAATAGTTCGACACTGATTAATCACAGGTGGTTTGAATAGTGCATTAGCTTTTGTCCATTGATGCAGAAGAGGGACTATCATGTCATTTATGAGTTCTTTATCTGTATAGTTCCTTCTGTCCTTTGCATTTTTTTCTCGAAGGAGTAACCCTAATCTTAGCATGTCTCTCACTGTTGGAAGTTCTGATACAGGAAGCTCCTTCCCTTTACAAACTAGCAGGCTCAAGTGGGTTGACAACTGACTTCTTGTCTTCAATTTTGACATCTTCACACTATCTGACAAATAGAAAAATATTTCAATGTTTCATAATTCAATTGTTGTTTCAAAAAATATCAATTTGTTTATCAAAAATGCTGTAACAGAAATAACATAATAATTTCTTAGAACATAATGTTTTATACAATGATATAAGTAACTGCGACAATCAATATGCCCTACTTACAATAATTAAAATGTAGAATTCGTCTGGTAGAGTAGGTGCAAGTGCAATGAGAGCAAACCACCGTCTATGATATCTAGAAGGAGAGTGAGCCGGGCGCCTTATCCTCACGCTTGGTACAAGTCAAAACAAGAATTAAACTGTCCCACACGGAGAGCCTGTTCATGTTCATGTTCTGACATGCATATTGTACACAAGCTATAGAACCATAAAATACTCCATAATCCATATGCTTACATGAGATTAGTTAATATCAAGTGAATAATTCTAATCAAGTCTCATTAATTTGTTGAAATACTGATATTTGAAACTTTAAGGTATAATTGATGTAGGTGAGGGTTATTTCAATTCATTTTTGTTTGCTAATCTCAAGTTTAGACATAAAGAGGCACAATATTTTGACTACCAAATTTGATTTTTAACATGTTGACAAAATTGACACACCCTACTAGATACCTTACATGAGTGGTCAGTAGACTGGCAAATGAATTTTAATACTGATAAATGCAAGGTACTACAGATAGGGAAGACGAATACAAACGTTAAGTATAAACTAGGTAACACGGAAATAGAAAACTCAGTTTGTGAAAAAGATCTAGGTGTATTTGTTAGCAACGACTTGAAACCTAGAAAACAATGTATTAGCGTTCGCAACAAGGCAAACAGGATTCTTGGGTTCATATCTAGGTCTGTGAGTAACAGAACTGCTGACGTTATCTTGAAACTTTACCTAGCATTAGTGAGGCCACACATGGATTATGCGGTTCAGTTCTGGTGTCCTTATTATAGAATGGACATAGATTCTTTGGAGAGAGTACAAAGAAGAATTACAAAAATGATCCATAATATTAGAAACCTTTCATATGAAGAAAGACTGAAAAGCTTAAGCTTACATTCATTAGAGAGGCGTAGAGTTAGGGGAGATATGATAGAGGTGTACAAGTGGGTAAGTGGGATTAACAAGGGTAAAATGGAAGATGTTCTGAAGCTCAGTAATAACGAAACAACTAGAACAAATGGCTTTAAATTAGATAAATTCCGATTCAGAAAGGATATAGGCAAGCACTGGTTTGGTAATAGAGTTGTGGATATGTGGAATAGGCTACCGAGTGCTATAGTAGGATCGGGGACGCTAGGGAGCTTCAAGACGAAGTTGGATAGGCACATGGAAGTGCTGGGATGGGTGTGAAAGGGATCTGCCCTGTATGGGCCAGTCGGCCTCCTGCAGTATCCCACTTTCTTATGTTCTTATGTTCTTATGTTCTACCTTCCTTATCAATCTCTCATGAGGGACTCTATCGAATGCTTTACTGAAATCTAAATAAATTATATCATATGACTTAACATTATCTACCGCTTCATATACTTCTGAGAAAAAGCTAAGCAAATTTGTGAGACAAGAACGTCCCTGGGTGAACCCGTGCTGAGAAGAATGAATTAAGTTGAATGTTTCAAGGTGGCTTCTGATTTTTGTAGCAATAATTGACTCTAGCAACTTGCCTATGATTGACGTGAGACTAATGGGACGGTAATTTGATGCAATTGATTTATCACCCTTTTTGAAAATCGGAACTACATTATAGAATCTAGCCTCATTAAAAATACCGAATCTGTCAGCATGAATTTGATTAATGGCATTTACAAATTTAAAAAAATTGTGATTAAGAAGATTTGTAACCAGTTAATGGGTTGGGTTACTTTACCTTATAACTTGAATATAGTGGACACCTGCTGTCCCAAGGGACTTGATCTCACTCTCCTTGACTATATATATTAGCCTTGTCATTAAGAACAAAAGAACATAAGAAAATAAGGAGTCTGCAATAGGCCGATTGGCCTATGCATGGCAGATCCTGTCGGGAGTTAAAACCACTCTCTATCGTCCATGAATCTATCTAGCCTCTTTTTAAAACTTCCCAGCATCCCAGCACTTAATACAAAGTTGCTAAGCTTGTTTCACTCATCTACCAACCTAAATCCGTTGCTACGAGTCTTATCTACGAGTCGACTAGAGAAGTCGACTTGTGAAAGAGACCTAGGGGTACTTGTAAGCCCGGACCTACGGCCTAGAAAACAGTGCGTTAATGTTCGAAAGAAGGCAAACAGAGAATTGGGTTTTATATCTAGAAGTGTAAGTAACAAGAGTGCAGAGGTCTTATTGAAGCTATATCTTGCGCTAGTTAGGCCGCACCTCGATTATGCGGTTCAGTTCTGGTGCCCCTATTATAGAATATAAATTCACTAGAGTCGGTGCAGCGAAGAATGACAAAAATGATTCAGGGACTTAGAAACCTTCCATATCAGGATAGGTTAAAGAAACTTAACTTGCATTCCCTAGAAAGACGAAGAGTGCGGGGAGATATGATAGAAGTATTTAAGTGGGTGAAAGGAATCAATAAAGGGGATATAGATAATGTTCTTATAATATCCGAGCAGGATAGGACTCGGAGCAACGGATTCAAGTTGGATAAGTTTAGGTTTAGGAGGGAGATAGGAAGAAACTGGTTCACAAATAGGGTGGTGGACGAGTGGAACAAGCTTAGCAACTTTGTAGTAAGTGCGGGAACTCTGGAAAATTTCAAAAGGAGGCTAGATAGATTCATGGATGATAGAGAGTGGTAGTAACTCTCGACAGGAGCTGCCATGCACAGGCCAACCGGCCTATTGTAGACTCCTTATTTTCTTATGTTTCTTATGTTTCTTATCCAGCTGAGCTATTATAAGAACTTTATATGTATATATCTCCTTTATTGATTCATTTCACTCACTGAATTAATCTGCCGCCCTATTATGGTGTCATCCGCAAACATGCTAATGTCACTGCTGATCCTAGTATCTAGATCGTTTATGTAGATTATGAAGAAGAATCCCCAGTACTGATCCCTGGGGAATCCCACTAGTTACACATCCCCACTCAGATTTAAAACCATCTACGCTGACCCTCTGTGTTCTATCAGTGAGCCATGATTTTATCCAATCTAAAACTTTCCCTTCGATACCATGAGGTTTAACTTTTCTCAGTATCCTTTGATGCGGTACTCTGTCAAATGCTTTGCTAAAGTCTAAGTAAATAACATCGTAATTTTCGTCATTATCTACTACCTCGTAGACTCTCCTTAAAAACATCAGCAGATTTGTTAGACAAGATTGTCCCTGTGTAAATCCCTGGTGAGAGTCGTAGATTAATTTGTTTTTCTCTGAATGCGATATAATTGCTATTTGCTATAATTGATTCAAGAAATTATCTCACTACTGACATCAAACTAATCGGCCGGTGCTTTATTGGGCTAATGAAATATATATGGATCCTCGTGTTTCGAAGCCGGATTTGGTAAAACGTTGCTCTGATCACCTAAGCAGAACGGGTGGTCCCCATTAGAGGTTCACGGCGCCATAAGCTCATTGAACAAGCTTTGTGCGAAATATAACAAAGTCTAGGACTGCTTTTAGTGTCCTGGTGGCCCAGAGGTAGCGTTCCCCGTGAATCAGCTGCTTGTGCAATTAACCAGTCCGTTCACATATATTTATTATTTGGGTTTAAGTAACGAAACCCAAACGGTAGTTCCTTTGTTTTATTATAAAAGGGCTGTATATATAATTCCTCAGTGTAGATCGACCGTAAGTCTCACTGTCTAGGAGTTAATGAGAAAGGGACGGCATTTATGTATTATAAACGTTAGGTCACATCCTTACGATATAAGTTGATGTGAGCGAATGAAGCTTAAGGGCCACGCAGTGCGGGCTTACAGAAATGCTGACTTATGGGTCTCGCCCTCTTGGGAGAGTTGCCCGCTCACGTGTCCAACTCATGTCTTACTCATAGACAGTGGAAAGCTACAGGGTGGTGAATCTGAATATAATATCAGATGTATTGACCCATTTATATAATATGTTCTGTTGATGAGACAGCGGCCCATTGCACCCGGTCACAACTATAAGATCGTGGGTTCGAATCCTGGCGGGGTGAGGTGTTGAATATATATAGATAAGAATATTACCATGCAATTCAATTGATAGTAGGAACATCATAGAATCTAGTCTTATTAAACATACCGAAGCATTCAACATGAATTTGAGTAACGGCATGTACAAGCTGGACAATTTTGTAATTAAGAAGATTTGTGATCAGGTGAGAAGGCCGGGTCACCTGACCATCTGACCTGACCACCAACCGTTGTGTGCTATTTAAAGATTAGTAGGGTCATTACCTAATACCTGACCATTGTGGACCTGGTCTCACCCTTCTCTGTATATATACACCTTGATTTGTATTTCTTTCCCTAGTCTGTACTCACCCCTGACGATGTGAATTACACGAAAGCGCTTGGGAACTTCGTGTTTTCTTCTTTCCTTGTGGTTATCAGCATATATATATATATATATATATACATATATATATATATATATATATATATATATATATATATATATATATATATATATATATATATATATATATATGTATATATATATATATATATATATATATATATATATATATATATATATATATATATATATATATATATATACAATGATTGTTTATCAGACCACAGCTTACAGCCCAGAGAAATATAACATATATAACAGTAAGTAGATGAGCAGTGGTACACACCCTACAGCAGGGGTTCTCAACCGGGGGGGAATTTCCCCCCCCTCGGGTTTTCAGGGGGGGTAAAACTGATACTAATATGGAAAAAATAAAGGATTTTCAGTATTATATGCATATTATTTGGAATGCACTTTTTGAGGCAGACAATCTTGGAAAGGAGGGGGAATGACATTCTGACATATGGTGAAAGGGGTTTATGGGGCAAAAAAGGTTGAGAACCACTGCTCTACAGGAACCCAGTAGACCTGACCCCGGCCATAGAGTACTTGAGTTAACCGGGTGATATGACCTACAACCACAGTCACTAGGGGAAAGGTCACGGCAGGGCTAGCTCCGGAGGGATAATTATCAGATATGGCCAGAGCAAGGTGCGGTCTTGGGTATGAGAGTTTGTTGACCAAACTGGAGTGGTCCACTGAAGAATTGGCGAAGGCCAAGTTAGAAATTGAGAGGGCCACGTTGGAGAACTTGAAATTAAGGGAAGAGCTGGCGATGTTAAAAGGAGAGGCTGGACGAGTAAAGCCAGTGGCTGACGAAAAATCAAGCGAGTGGAAAATTGTGAGTAGTGGGAAGACAAAGCTTTTGGTGAAGAAGCACACCAAGGATACGACAACAACGACAACAACAGCTAAGTGTACCAACCCGTTCAGCCCCTTGATAGACGAATTGGACGTTAGTACAGTCAGGGACAGGGATGACAAGGAAGGTATAAAAACTTTAATTGTTGGTGACTCACAGGTAAGGTACATGGACAGGGCCTTTTGTGGTAAAAACAAAACTAGGATGAGGGTGTGTTTGCCAGGAGCTGGGGTGGGGGATATAATTGACAGGATGGACAATATCTTGTCTGGTAATGGGAACAAACCCATTATCTGCCTCAGTGCAGGAGGCAATGATATTGGCCGGTGTAGGAGCGAGGAGCTTCTTGATAAGTTCAAGGCAGCCATAGATCGTATTAGGACTAAGGGAGGGATCCCTATCATATGCCTTGTCCTGCCTAGAAGGAGAGTTGGCAGTGAATGGTTGTCAAGGGCAGTTGGTGTTAACGACCGTCTTGACAGATATTGCAAGTCAATATCAGTCCCATTCATTGACAACTGGGACAACTTCTATGGCAGAAGGGACCTTTATGCTAGGGATGGGGTGCACCTGTCTAGGGATGGAGTAGCAACCCTGGCTGGGGCTCTAGAGGGGGCAGTTCAAAAGATATCGAAGTCTTTAAACTGCTAAGAGAACATAGGGGCACGGGGGTGGAGGAGACTGCAGTGGGAGCGGGTAAACAAGGCGAAAGATTACAGGGAAATAGTGTTAGGAATGATGACATAACTAAATTAGACAGGGAGTTTAAAACTAAACGCGGTAAGGGAAGGACTCAGAACACGACTAACTTAAATGTATATTACGCGAACAGTAGAAGTATGAGAAACAAAATGGATGATATTAGGGCCTTGGTATGTACCGAAGAAATCGATATAATTGCATTCACTGAAACATGGATCAACCTAGACACACGTGAATTACCAGTCGAATACCAAATTGCGGGTTACAAACTGTTCCATACCGATAGGCAGACCAGGAAAGGAGGCGGAGTAGCAATCTATGTTAGGGATAATCTGAAGTGTGAAATAAATAAGGAAATAAAAACTGAGAGGAATACAGAAACAATTTGGATAGAATTAAGCGACGGTCAGGAAAAATTAATCACAGGAGTAATATATAGACCCCCCAATCTTGACAGAGTCAATGAGCGACTTATCTGGGATGAAATGCGCAGGGCTTCCATACACAACAAAGTCTGTATAGTAGGCGACTTTAACCTTGGCCAAATAGATTGGACCGACCTTACGGGAAACTCAGAATCAGAGGATTTTCTCGAGACGATCCAGGACTGTTTCCTAAGTCAACATATAACCGAACCCACACGGGGTAATAATATATTGGATTTAGTTTTGTCAAACAGAGAAAACCTCATTAGCAATGTCGAGGTAGGGAACGAACTTGCAAACAGCGATCACAAAGAAATTCGATTCCAGTTAGATTTTCAGGGCAGACGTAAGGAAAATTCCACTAAAGTACCAGATTTCAGAAGGGCAAACTTTGACAGTTTAAAGAGGCAGCTGAGAGAGGGGGTGTCGCGCTTGGCCGTGAACCTGACAGATGACACTGACCTGATAACGAGATCTGAGATTGCCGAGTTCCACGACAATTTAAATAGTGAGTTACTTAATGCACAAAGGCAGAACATACCATACAAAAAACTCAGATCAAACAACAATGACCCTAAATGGATAAATAATTATTTAAAGAACATCATTGGCCAAAGGAAGGCTATAGGTAGAAGGATAAATCGTGGCGAAATTCACCTCCGGGACTATTATAGGGTATTGGCGAGTAGGGTTAAAACCGAGATAAGGAAAGCAAAGAGGAATAATGAGGTAAGGATAGCAAGGGAGGCAAAGACAAACCCCAAAGGATTCTACCAAATGTACCAAACTAAAACACGAGAAAAGATTGGACCAATACGGTCAGACTCCGGCGAGCTCACTGATAACGACGGAGAAATGAGCAATAATCTGAATAAATATTTTTCAACAGTTTTCACCTGCGAAAATTTAAACATGATACCAGAGGCACCGACTCTATTCAGAGATAGTGAAGAAAACAAATTAAGTGAGATAGTAGTGACTAGTAACGATGTTAGTAAGCAAATAGACAAACTAAAGCCTAATAAGTCACCTGGTCCCGATGAGATATTTGCCAGAGTATTAAAGGAATGTAAGGAAGAGCTTAGTATGCCCTTAGCAAAGTTGTTTAACATGTCCTTAAAAACAGGTGTAGTACCAGAATCCTGGAGGATAGCGAATGTAATACCGATCTTCAAGAAGGGGGATAGATCACTATCCTCTAACTACCGCCCAATCAGTCTAACATCAATAGTAGGCAAATTACTGGAAGCAATCATTTCAAACTCTATTCGAAATCACCTGGAGAAGCACAGATTGATCAATGATTCCCAGCATGGCTTCACAAGCGGACGTTCTTGCCTAACTAATCTATTAACATTCTTTTCATCAGTTTTCGAATCAGTGGACGAGGGGCACAATTATGATGTGGTATATCTCGACTTTAGCAAAGCCTTCGACAGAGTACCCCACGAAAGACTAATTAGAAAGGTAGAAGCTCATGGCATCAAAGGTGACATCCTTAAATGGATTAGGGCGTGGTTACAGGACAGGAAACAGCGCGTGAGCATTAACGGCACTAAGTCCCATTGGAGCAACGTCACAAGTGGAGTTCCCCAAGGCTCAGTACTTGGACCATTATTGTTTATTATATACATAAACGACATAGATATTGGCATAGACAGCAACATAAGTAAATTTGCTGATGATACTAAAATAGGACGTGTTATCAAATCTGACGAGGACTCGGCAAAACTACAGGAGGATGTAAACAAATATTTCGAATGGTCTGAAAAATGGCAGATGAAATTCAACATTGACAAATGTAAAGTACTCAGTATAGGAAATGTAAACAGGGAAACCAGATACCAGATGAACAACGATGCCATAGAGAAATCCGACTGCGAGAGAGATTTAGGAGTAATGATAAGTAGGAACCTTAAGCCAAGTAAACAATGTGTTTTTGCTCGCAACAAGGCTAATAAAGTACTTGGGTTCATACAAAGGAGTGTTAGTTACAAGACTAGCGAGGTCATCCTAAAACTGTATCGTGCTCTTGTGAGACCACACCTGGATTACGCAGTCCAGTTCTGGTCACCGTATTACAGAATGGATATAGAATCCTTGGAAAGAATTCAGAGGAGAATGACAAGACTAATCCCGGGTATCAGGAACCTTGAGTATAGAGACAGGTTAAAGCATCTTAATTTGCACTCCCTTGAGAGACGTAGAGCGAGGGGCGACCTGATAGAGGTGTATAAATGGAAGGCAGGGCTAAACAAAGGGGACATTACAAAGGTACTCAAATTATCCAACCAGGAGCGAACTCGTAACAATGGTTTTAAATTGGACAAATTTAGATTTAGGCGTGAAATAGGTAAACACTGGTTTGGAAACAGAGTAGTGGATGAATGGAACAAGTTACCAAATATCATCATTAACTCGAATACGCTGAATTGCTTCAAACATAGGTTGGATGCTCATATGAGCAATAGGGGTTGGGTGTAAACGGGACTGCCCAGTATGGGCCAATAGGCCCGCTGCAGTTTCCTCCATTCTTATGTTCTTATGTTCTTATGTTTGCCAAGACACAACCAGCTTAGTGTTAGTTGGTAGAGATCATCTGCCGAATCGAATCGAAAAATGCTAGTGACAGGGGGGAGGAGGTTCAGGGGAAGAATAAAGGGAGGATTGAAGTGAATTTTAGGAGGAGAGAATAGGTGCAGTGGCTAGACACCGCTTGCGTGAGGAATTATAAGTTGCAGGCAGCAGCAACTCGCCCGGACGCGGCCAGGAGGCGACAGGACAGAGTCAGGCTAGTGTCAGGTCAAGCGTCAGGTGCGTGTTGGGTTGGGCCTTGGATTCTCAGTGCTTGGTCGGCTTGATTGTGTGTGTTGTTTTCTTGTGTGAAGGAAATGTCTTGGTCTTCTTTTTGGTATTCTTCTTAGCTTGATGTAGATTTTCTTCTAACTCTCCTGCTCTTCTTGCTCTCTTGAAGTGTCCATTCGTTCGTGTTTGGGTCTTGTTGTTCATATTCCTCGTGTCTTAAGTCTTCATAGGTGTTGAAGAAGTCGGAGACAGTGAGGTTGACCACGTGGGCTTCAGCTGCACGGGCTTCGTGGTGTTCTTGATTCTGTGCGGCGGGTGTCTTTTCTTGTGTTTTCTTTTCTTGGTTTTTCTTTTCTGCAGGTTTTTTCTTGTCTTGGGATCGTACAGCAAGGAGGGCCTCTTTGTAGCTCAGTTTCTTGTCGAGTCGCGCCTTGGCTATCCTGCATTCTTCCTTCCATTTCGGGCAGGTCTGATCGGCGGAGGAGTGTGGGCCGCCACAGGTAGCGCATTTTTTTACTGTGTTGGGGCAGACCGTGTAGTGGTGTCCGGGGTTGCCGCACAGGGAACAGGTGTCCTCCTGCGCCTCACACTTGTTGACATTGTGTCCGTAGTGCTGGCATTTGTAATACCGTTTCGGTCTGCAGTAGGGCTTGACTGGCACAGTTACCTACGCCAATTGAGCCTCCTTGGGTAAGGTTGTATGGTGTCCGATGAGGACCGTGGTGTCGGACAGCCCCTTGAGGAGCTCACTCAGCTCTGCTTGGTCCACGTGGGCAATTTCGGCGTGGGAGATTACTCCCAGCTTCAGGTTGTCCCACTTGTAGGCAATCATTTTAAATGGAATGCCGTTGATGTCTGGGATCTCTGCGAGCTGTACGAGCATACCCTTCTCGGCGAAGGTGATCTTGATGTCACCATGGTAGCTTCAGTCGTTCCACCTTGGTGACCCCCACGATCTCATTAGTTTCAAAGAACTTCTTGAGAACTAGGAGGTTTAATTTCTTGGGGCAGGTCGGCGGATCCGGACGTATCCGCGCCACGTTATCGAACTCGTAACCGTTCATGGTGAGAGAGGGTTAGAGAGTGCCGGCTGGTGACCGCCAATATATAGGCCCAGCACCCCCTTCCACTGGGGATTCCTGATTCAGACTCCATTGAAACGACTTCCAGAAGATTTCGAAGTCTTTAAACTGCTAGGGGAGCATAAGAGCACGGGGGTGGAGGAGACTGCAGTGGTAGCGGGTAAACCAAGTGAAAGATTACAGGGAAATAGTGTTAGGAATGATGACAAAACTAAATTAGACAGGGAATTTAAACCTACATCGGTAAAGGGAGGACTCAGAACACGACTAACTTAAATGTCTACTACGCGAACAGTAGAAGCATGAGAAACAAAATGGATGATATTAGGGCCTTGGTATGTACCGAAAAAGTCGATATAATAGCATTCACTGAAACATGGATCAACTTAGACTCACGTGAGTTACCTGTCGAATAACAAATTGCGGATTACAAATTGCTCCATACTGATAGGCCGTCCAGGAAAGGAGGCGGAGTCGCCATCTATGTCAGGGATAATCTGAAGTGCGAAATAAATAAGGAAATAAAAACTGAGCGGACTATAGATACAATTTGGATAGAATTAATCGACTGTAGGGAAAAATTAATCATAGAATTAATATATAGACCTCCCAATCTTGGTAGAGTTAATGAGCGATTTATCTGGGATGAAATGCGCACGGCTTCCATACACAACAAAGTCTGTATAGCAGGCGATTTTAACCTTGGCCAAATAGATTGGACTGACCTTATGGGTAACTCAGTATCAGAGGATTTCCTCGAAACGATCCAGTACTGTTTCCTAAGTCAACATATAACCGAACCCACCCGGGGTAATAATATACTCGATTTAGTTCTGTCGAAGAGAGAAAACCTCATTAGCAATGTCGAGGTAGGGAACGAACGTGCAAACAGCGATCACAAAGAAATTAGATTCCAGTTAGATTTTCAGGTCAGACGTAAAGGGAATTCCATTAAAGTCCCAGATTTCAGAAAGGCAAACTTTGATAGTACAAAGAGGCAGCTGAAAGAGGGGGTATCACGCTTGGATGAGAACCAAGATGACACGGACCTGATAACGAGATCTGAGATTGCCTAGTTCCACGACAATTTAAATAACGAGTTACTTAATGCACAAAGGCAGAACATACCATACAAAAAACTCAGATCACAGAACAATGACCCTAAATAGATAAATAATTATTTAAAGAACATTATTGGTCAAAGGAAGGCTATAGGTAGAAGGATAAAGCGTGGCGAATTTTACCTCCGGGAGTTTTATAAGGTATTGGCCGGTATGGTTAAGACCGAGATAAGAAAAGCCAAGAGGAACTATGAACTAAAGGTAGCAGGGGAGGCGAAAACTAACCCCAAAGGATTCTACCAAATGTATCAAACTAAAACCGAGATAAGATTGGACTAATAGGTATAGATACCGGCGACCTAACTGATAACGACGGAGAAATAAGCAATAATCTGAATAAATATTTTTCAACAGTTTCCACCACCGAAAATTTAAACATGATACCCGAGGCACCGACTCTATTCAGAGATAGTGAAGAAAACAATTTAAGCGAGATAGTAGTGACTAGTAACGATGTTAATAAGCAAATAGACAAACTGAAGCCAAATAAGTCACCTGGTCCTGATGAGCTTAGTATGCCCTTAGCAAAGTTGTTTAACATGTCATTAAAAACAGGTGTCGTGCCAGAATCCTGGAGGATAACTAATGTAATACCGATTTTCAAGAAGGGGGATAGATCACTATCCTCTAACTACCGCCCAATCAGTCTAACATCAATAGTAGGTAAATTACTAGAATCAGTTATTTCAAACTCTATTCGAAACCACCTGGAGAAGCACAAGTTGAGCAATGATTCCCACCATGGCTTCACAAAGGGCGTTCATGTCTAACTAATCTATTAACATTCTTTTCATCAGTTTTCGAATTGGAGGACTAGGGGCACAATTATGATGTGGTATATCTGGACTTTAGCAAAGCCTTCGACAGAGTCCCCCACGAGAGACTAATTAGAAAGGTAGACGCGCATGGCATCAAAGGTAATATCCTTTAATGGATTAGGGCGAGGTTATGGGACAGGAAACAGTGAGTGAGTATGAACCGCACTAAATCCCATTGGAGCAACGTCACTAGTGAGTTCCCCAAGGCTCAGTACTTGGACCATTATTATTTATTATAGACATAAACGACATATATATCGGCATAGACAGCAACATAAGTAAATTTGCTGATGACACTAAAATAGGACTTGTAATTAAATCTGACGAGGACTCTGCAAAACTACAGGAATATCTAAACAAATTTTTCGAATGGTTGGAAAAATGGCAGATGAAATTCAATGTGGACAAATGTAAAGTGCTCAGTATAGGAGATGCAAACAGGGAAACCAGTTACCAGATGAACAACGATGCCATTGTGGAATCGAACTGCAAGAGAGATTTAGGAGTAATGATAAGTAGGAATCTTAAGCCAAGTAAACAATGTGTTTTTGCGCGTAACAAGGCTAATAAAGTACTTGGGTTCATACAAAGGAGTGTTAGTTACATGACTAGCGAGGTCATCTTAAAATTATATCTAGGGCTTGTGAGACCTCACCTGGATTATGCAGTTCAGTTCTGGTCACCGTATTACAGAATGGATATAGAATCATTGGAAAGAATCCAGAGGAGAATGACAAGTCTAATCCTGGGCATTAGGAACCTTGAATACAGAGACTGGATAAAGCATCTTAATTTGCAATCCCTTGAGAGACGTAGAGTGAGGGGCGACATGATAGAGGTGTATAAATGGAAGTCAGGGTTAAACAAAGGGGACATTACAAAGGTACTCAAACTATCCAACCAGGGGCGAACTCGTAACAATGGTTTTAAATTAGACAAATTTAGATTTCCGGGTGAAATTGGTAAACACTTTTTTGGAAACAGAGTAGTGGAAGAGTGGAACAAGTTACGAAATATCATCATTAACTCGAATACACTGAATAGCTTCAAACATAGGTTGGATGCTTATATAAGCAATAGGGGTTGGGTATAAACGGGACTGCCCAGTATGGGTCAATAGGCCCGCTGCAGTTTCCTCCATTCTTATGTTCTTATGTTAACACTATTGACGGAAGACGGAGTCTTGCTCGTCACTAGTTGAGGGCGGGAGAGAGACTTCCCTCCCCAGCACCTAGAGTCCAGCACTCCCTTCAACAGCAATTGCTGGGCCTCCCTCAGGTCACGTGAGTCATTGTCAGAGCTATCCATAGAGTGAGTTACTTACGGTGGAAAGTGTATTCATTTGGTGTTTATGTCCGGGAGTCAGTGTTTAGTAAAGTAAATATAATGTTCAATTAACTTCGATATAATGTTCTATTAATGTGTCTATGTCATTGAGTGAATAATAAATAGCTGTACCATTAGAGGTGGCGTTTGAGGAGATGTCCACTAAGAACGTATATATACAGAGTACATACAGTTAAATAAATAACCGGCCACGCTACCAAACTTCCTCACTTTAGCCTACGACAAAATATTCTACCTGTACTTCCTACCTCTAAATCCCCTCATTACTCACACACATACAGTGTATATATATATATATATATATATATATATATATATATATATACATATAATCAACGACCTCACCAGCAAGGAATCGAACCCTCGACCTACTGGGTGTGACTAGGGAACGCTTACCGGCTAGGCCACAAGGACACTAAAAGCAGTTCTAGACTCTGTTTCATACCAGCTGGATTCGGTAAAATGCTACTGACACCACATAAGAGGCACGGGCAGTTTCCCAATGAGGTTCACGGCGCCATCAGCTCGATGAACAGGCTTTGTGTGAAATACAACAGAGTCTAGAACTGCTTTTAGTGTCCTTGTGGCCTAGTCAGTAAGCGTTCCCTAGTCACACCCAGTAGGTCGAGGGTTCGATTCCTTGCTGGTGAGGTCGTTGATTATATGTTCAAAGTCCGCGTGTTATATGGACTAAAAATGAAGTATATATATATATATATATATGCAAGTAAATCAATGTAGGTGCGAGTGATCTAGGTATATGCTGATAACCACAAGGAAAGAAGAAAACACGAAGTTCCCAAGGGCTTTCGTGTAATTCACATCTTCAGGGGTGAGTACAGACTAGTCTGTACTCACCCCTGAAGATACACGAAAGCGCTTGGGAACTTCGTGTTTTCTTCTTTCCTGGTGGTTATCAGCATATATATATATATATATATATATATATATATATATATATATATATATATATATATATATATATATATATATATATATAACAAAGAAGTATGTCTGTGTGTTTGTGTGTGTGTGTCCGCACGAGAATCTTGAAAGCTACTTAACCGATCTGTAGTGATGATGGATGGTGTTATATGTAGTGATGATGGATGATGATGTTATATGTAGTGATGATGGATGTTATATGTAGTGATGATGGATGTTGTTATATGTAGTGATGATGGGTGGTGTTATACGTAGTGATGATGGATGGTGTTATATGTAGTGATGATGGATGGTGTTATATGTAGTGATGATTAGACAATAAAATAATATCAGTATAATGCAAAAAATATACTTTGCTGTACCGTTGTAGTGGAACTGTACATACACCGTTAACGAAATATGTATGGAAGAAGTTTTGGGGAGTGAACAGTGAGACAATGTGGAGATTCCTGGGTGGTGGCGTCCTACCGTGGCCGAAAGAATGAGTCGCCCGGACCAAACTTGGCATGTATAGCAAGTGTTTCCTTGCTTCTCTCATGGACAGTTCTATGTTGGATGCTCCAGAGTGGGAACTGGCAAAAATCTGTACATACTTGCTGCCAATGGCAAAACCAAAAATGTGGTCTACCCTGATGCACTACAGTGAGACAATGTGAAGCCTCCCGGAGGGTTTTAAGGGTAGAAACGCATAGAGAGATTATTTATGGTACTGTAGGAGGAATGTAAAGACACGAAGTTTGGTAGCGTTGCCGATTAGTTATTTACACTTATTTTATCTTATACGTTCTTAGAGGACAAATTCTCAAACACCACCTCGATACAACTATTTATTATTCCACTCAATGACATGGGCACATTAATATCAATATTATATCGGAGTTACTAGCACATTATGTTTACGTTACTCGACACTGACTCTCGGACACAAACATGAAATGAATACACTTCCCACAGAAGGTAACTCACCCTGGGATCGCCCTGAGAAAGACTCATGTGTAACCTGACGGAGGCCCAGCGGGTGCTGGCTGGGCTGCCTCCTATGGGAGACTGCTTAGCTGGTGATGCCGGGGTTTGGTCGGGAAGTCTCCCTCCCGACCCGGGGGGAGGACGAGCGTGACTCTGTATGAGTGAACAGAATGACGACCCGAACGGGAGAGAGATGCGTCGGATGAGAATAATCAGAGTAAAGAGCGAAGTGAGAATGACCCGTGGACGGGACTGCATTGCCTTTATATGGGGGAGAAACAGCCGGCGATTAACCCTTGCCAATTAACACTAAACTGGTTAGATCCAGACAGCTGTGTTTGCCCAGGTACGTGGTCATGCCCGGGTGTGTCTTGGCCAAGTGTGGTTTCCTTAACACGGTTATATCATAGGGTTACTTCAAGTACTTAGGCCGGGGTCAGGTCCCTTGGGTCCTGACCCAGGGTGTGTCATTCTGGTATGTGAGGGTAACACGAGGTCTATAGCACTCACTGTTATATGTGTTGTAATTCTCTGGGCTGTAAGCTGTGGTCTGATAATTATAATTATAATCAATCATTACATGTGTGTGTGTCCGCATGAGAATCTCGGAAACTACTTTACCGATCTGTGGTGATGATGGGTGATGTTATATGTAGTGATGATGAATGATGTTATATGTAGTGATGATGGATATTGTTACATGTAGTGATGATGGGTGATGTTATATGTAGTGATGATGGATGGTGTTTTATGTAGTGATGATAGATGAAGTTATATGTAGTGATGATGGGTGGTGTTATATGTAATGATGATTAGACAATAAAATTATAACAGTCTAATGCTAAAAAGTATAATTTACTGTACCGTTGTAGTGAAAAACATGGTGGAACTTACATACACCGTTAATGAACTATTGATGGAAGAAGAAGTATGCGGACACACACACACACACACACACACACACACACACACACATACTTCTTTGTTTTATATATATATATATATATTGACTGGGATAATGCCTCCTCAATATTACCATGTAATTCAATTGATAGTAGGAACATCATAGAATCTAGTCTTATTAAACATACCGAAGCATTCAACATGAATTTGAGTAACGGCATGTACAAGCTGGACAACTTTGTAATTAAGAAGATTTGTGATCAGGTGAGAGGGCGGGTCACTGTCCCATCTGACCCAACCACCAACCGTTGTGTGCTATTTAAAGATTAGTAGGGTCATTACCTAATTACCTGACCATTGTGGACCTGGTCTCACCCTCCTCTGTATATATTCACCTTGTTTTGCATTACTCTCTCTAGTCTGTACTCACCCCTGAAGATGTGAATTACACGAAAGCGCTTGGGAACTTCGTGTTTTCTTCTTTCCTGGTGGTTATCAGCATATATATATATATATATATATATATATATATATATATATATATATATATATATATATATATATATATATATATATATATATATATATATATATATACACACTCGAAGGAAAAATTGCCTGAATCTGTAACTTTTCGTTACTCTGTCTCCTTGGGTGGGTGAGAGTGGTAGTGACACTTGAGGAAGATGCACACACTCCATACTCCACACTCCACCTTCAAAGACGGTTGAGTGTTCCCTCAAGGTGATGGCCGCTCTTTGTCATACCCAGATTGGCTGAGACAAAGGTGTTGACAGTCTTGATGCCGCAACCACGAGAGCTGACACTGACAGCTTGGAGCATTTATGGGTAATGATGGAAAACTTCGCCTTTACGTTATTGTGGGAAAAATATTAGTTTGAAAATAGTATTAGAGGATATCGTAGATGAGTAGATGTTCGAATGCATGTGGTAATATGAGAAGAGGTTTAACAGTACATTGTAATTTTTACATAACAAACCAAATTTCTAGAAACATTGTCGCATGTAACCATGTTGCTGGCAAGTTCCGAATTCATGGTAAGTACATACTATACGTCATAATATGGATGACACTCAGGCCCTGAGGGAAAAAAATTACTAGGGTGTCGCCAGCAGTCACTTCTGTTTCAAGCTTCGTCTCAGGTCGCAGCACAGAGTCAGTAACAAAAGATTTCATCATACCAAGACCTGTGGCGTGCCACAAGAAACATCTGACTGGACACTATTACTAACTTATCCCAGATGGGTTTGTGTGTGTGTGTGGGGGGGGCGGCTCACACAGGGTGGTGTAGTGTGTCTAGTGTGGCAGCATTATGTTAGTGTCAAGGTGCAAGCACTGCTTGCTTCCTCTCACTTTCAGCTACCACCGCAGACTATCCCTCGTGGCGAACAGGAAAGCAACTTGCATAAGTCTTCCCCTGCCAGTACACGGCCTCTTCACCACCAAGACTCATGTTGTGCCTCCTCGTGGCATCACACGGTAACTGGGTGCCTCATGGGCCCAGGCGTGACCAGCAGGGGATCTCGGAGTAGCAGTGGGCCCCAGAGGGACGGTGCATAGGCTCAGGGGCATGTGGACACGTCCAGGCGCCTACCAACCACTGCCCGCTGCCTTGCAGATTAACCCTGGTAAGTATAAGGTTAAGAGAATAAACCCCGAATGAAAAATCTGTGGTGGAGCCCCGCATCGGGCAGACTTGCTTACAGATCTCCGACAAGACCACAATGGCGGTATAGGCGGAAGAGGTGACCACCTTGGGAACCCAACGACTACACTGGTGGAAGAAGGCAATGCATAATGTTATACTAGACAATACGTCAATAAGTTACGACACAGTGGTGGTATCGCACTATATATTGATATTCAGTACAACGCTTCTGTAAGAGATGATTTAAAGGGTTAAGAGGAGTTTATGGAGTGTTTTCACTGAATTACGTAGTGACACACGAAATATCCTAGAAGGAATAATCTACCGAAGACCCCACACTAATGTAAAGAACTTTCTTGGTAGATTTTCTGAGCTTATCTCTATCACAAGCTTTGAAAGGAAACTTTGTTACTTTACAGGGGATTTCAACCTTGATCTACGAAAACTTGAAACGGAAACCTCAGTAATAGACCTTCTCGCTACCTGTCATTCTAAGCTCTTCTTCAACACACTAACCAAACCCACCAGAGTAACTGCCACCTCTGCCACTGTGATAGATCATATCTGGACTAACAACACTCCTAACAATCTTTCAAGCGGAATTATTTACAACAATATCTGGAACACTCAACCTTCGGCCCCCCACTCAGCTTTTATGATAAATGATACAGTTGTAAAGGAACCCTCCCCCCTCATTACCAACCACTTCATTATTATTTTATCAATGTTAGCAAAATCTTGAAGTGAGCATCCCTGATCACCAGGAGGATTTTAGAGCCTACCTGCAAAACAGACTGCAAAATGAGATGTTTTTATCCCCTGTCACGGCTGATGAATTACTGACCATCATATAAATGTGCTGTAATAAGTTATGCAACACTTGTACACTTGAACCCATGACTTCTATCATGTTTTGTATGGATATACATATGCTATGTTTCTTATCCTTGGGTTTTGTTTTGTTTGGGGTTATATTATAGTAGTAATTTTCATTGTTCCCTTCACTTACTAGAATATTCTTTTGTTCTCTTCCAGATGCCATACTACCCATGGTCACTTTTATGATCAATAACACTGAGCCATAATAGAGATGTTCCTAAGGCCGGAGCATCTGGATGCTAAATGTTGAACTCTCCCACCTCTTCAAAGAAGTGGCGCCACTGGTTCCGGATCTTCAACAAGTTCCTCACCTCCATTTCTGCTCTCGGGCCCGACAAGCTAGCCTCTCTCTGCAACTTCGTCTCCCCATCTGTGCACGAATACATAGCCGACTGTGTCTCGTACGACGCCGCCATCCTGGTTCTGCAAGACTTGTACATAAAGCCGAAGAACGAAGTGTTTACCCGTCTTCTACTAGCTACCAGGAGGCAACACTCGGCGAGAGTTTGGACTAATATTTACAAAAACTTCGTCAGCTTCAAAGTTGTCACAGCAGAGCCGAACAGAGACGAGTATATCCGCGACGTTTTTATCAACGGTCTACTATCTCCTATGATCATACAGCGTCTCTTATGAAACAAGACTCTCAATTTGGCTACTGCATTCGACCAGGTTCGGGCGCTCGATCTGGCTCAAAGAAACTCCGAGTCCTTTCTTCGGTCTCAGGCTCCTATGAATGCAGCCGCTGTTACTTCACCTGAGAAAATCGACAGCGATGACTCTCCCCTCTTAGCTTCCACTCAACAACCAAAGTGTTATTTCTGTGGTGGAGCACGGCATAACCGACTTTAGTGTCCTGCGCGTGATTCAATTTGTCACAAATGCAACAGGAAAGGCCATTTTGCGAAAGTATGCAGATCATCTTGTTACTCACCTGCTACTTCATCTTCCACTTGTGCGGTCTTACACTCTCCTACTTTGGCTGCAATATTTGCGACTTCCCCTGGCTGTTGATGACGATACAGCTACAGCCCTCGTTGATACCGGGAGCTCAAAATCGTTTGTATCAAACCGCTATATCCAGCAGAAGTCTCTGAGATGACATCTTGGTTCAGGTCACGTGTCTATGGCCTCATCTTCCCTATCATCGCCAGTACTAGGGCACTGTACTGTAGACATTACCCTCAAGGGGAAACTCTATCCAGATACTCGACTAACTGTTCTTCCCGACCTATGCAGTGACGTTATTCTTGGTCAAGATTTCATGAGCCTACATAGTGGTGTTACTATTGATTTCGGTGGACCTAAGGAGCACCTCATCATCGTAGATAATACAGCTGCTTGTAGCCTAACATCTGTTTTGGTTGATCCACCATCTCTCTTCTCTAATCTGACGATTTAGTCAAGCGGACAGGGCTTTCACCCAAGGTGAAGTCGATAAGATGTTGTCAGAAGGAATATTCGAACCCTGCACTTCACCGAGGAGGGCGCAAGTCCCCATCACCACTATTGAGCGGCACAAAAACGCGGCTTGTTGTCGACTACAGCCAAACCATCAACAGGTATACCTAGCTGGATGCTTATACCTTGCCTCGGATAGACGACTTGGTGACTAACCTATCTCGTTATAAGATATTCAGCATTCTCGACCTAAAGAATGCATACCATCAGATCCCTATACGGAATACGGACAAGCCATTCACTGCCTTTGAGGCGAACGGTAAATTGTACCAGTTCCGTAGGGTCCCATTCGGAGTGACGAACGGCGTGGCTTGTTTCCAATGAACCATCGATGAATTCATTCATAGAAACGAATTGCTGGGTACTTTCTCGTACATTGACAACATCACCATCACCGGTTCGTCTCAACAAGAGCAGGATGAAAATCTGTCCAGATTCTTTGAGGCTGCTGCAAAGAGGTCAAAATTCACCTTCAATGAAGACAAGTCTTTCTTCTCAGCAAAGTCGATTGATTTGTTGGGCCACACCATATCGCATGGTACTCTCAAGCCAGACGCCGATCGTTTGCGTACTCTGGAAGGAATTCGCAATCCTGAAAGACTTACCTGCTCTACGATGCGTGATAGGACTCTTTTCATACTACTCTCAGTGGATCTCACACTTTTCCGACAAGGTCAGACCTTTGGTCAAGGCTCAGACATTCCCTTTCCAAGGGAGAGCAGTTTCCTCCTTCGAAAATCTTGAAGAGGAAATAGCAAGCGCGGTAGTCAGCTGGATTGACGAGATGATTCCATTCGTAGTAGAAACTGACGCTTCCGACTCTTCCATCGGTGCCTCCCTGAATCAAACCGGTACACCAGTTGCATTCTTCTCGAGAACACTCTCAGACAGTGAGTGCAGACACTCTTCTGTCGAAAAAGAGGCCTATGCTAGCTTTGAAGTAGTGAGCAAATGGACACATTTCCTATCTGGCAGAGACTTTACTCTCATCACCGATCAGCCATCTGTGTCCTTCATGTTCCACTCCAAGAAGCTGGGAAAATCAAGAACGACAAGATCCAACGATGGCGGGTCGAACTAGCCTGCTTCGACTACGACACTGCCGATCGGCTAGGGACTGAAAACTCAACTGCTGATGCTCTATCAAGAGCTTTCTGTTCGGCTACCAACCACAACAATCTGTCGGATCTCCATCAGCAGTAATGTCATCCAGGAGTTACAAGGATGGCTCATTTCATCCGCATTCACAACTTACCATATTCTGTAAATGACGTCAAGAAGGTATGTGCTGAGTGCTCTACCTGTGCCAGGCTTAAACCTCAGTTCTACAAACCCGACACAACCGTCCACATCAAAGCTACTCAGCCTTTTGAGAGGTTAAACATCGATTTCAAGGTTCCCTTGCCGTCGACTTCCCGAAATAGATACCTGCTAACCATGGTTGGCGAACATTCCCGATTCCCTTCGCGTTTGCATGCGAAGACATGACCGCCGCAACAGTCATCAAGTGTCTGCGTCAGTTATTCTCTATATTCGGCATGCCTCCTTATGTCCACTCGGATCAAGGCACCTTCTTCATGAGCCGAGAGCTGAGAGATTTCCTCTCTAGTTTCGGTGTGTCTTGCAGCCAGACCACCCCATACAACCCCAGAGGAAATGGTCAGTGCGAGCGCTACAACGGAATAATATGGAAAACCATTACACTCGCTCTTAGGTCCAATAACATCGCAGAATCTAATTGGGTATCTGCCTTACCTGATGCACTTCATTCTATTCGGTCTCTGTTATGTACTGCCACTAACAAAATGCCTCATGAAAAACTGTTCAATTTCCAACGCCGATCAGCCCGTGGTAGTTCGATGCCAACCTGGCTCTCCTTGCTACGAAGACATGCCAGGAACAGTAAGTACGACCCTCTGGTTGATGAGGTTGAGCTTCTGGAAGCCAATCCACAGTATGCCCACGTTCGGTTCCCTGATGGACGACAGTCTACCTCTACCGTGTCACTCCGAGATCTGGCCCCTGCTGGACAAGCTGTTACAGATACTGCCGATCCCAAACCTGAACCGACTGAGTTACCTAAGGCATCTACCTCGGTGCCCCTTGAACCTACACCCGGCACTCCAGTGGCTGAATCTCCTGTCAGGGACGACCCTTCAAGTGATGTTCGTCTGCATGAAGCTATTTTTACAGATTCACCCTCGCTTCCTTGTCGATCGGGTAGTGTGCGCCAGAAGCCCGATTTTTACTGTTGTCCTGATGTCTAATTCAACAAGATAGGTAGAATGCAATAAAGTTATGCTACACTTTTACACTTGAACCCATGACTTCTATCTTGTTATGTGTGTATGTACATACGTTATGTTTCTTATCATTGTGTTTTGCTTTGTTTCGGGTTATATTTTATTAGTAATTTTCATTGTTCCCTTCACCTTCTAGAATATTCTTTTTGTTCTCCTCCAGATGCCATACTACCCTTGGTCAGTTATATGAACAATAAAGCCTAGAATAAGGTCTACTCTAGTCTACTTTTACGACATGTCCAAAGATGCAGCAGCAGGCGATGACAATATACCAATGAGAAGCTTTTGCAATGTTGTGGATGTATGGCTTTCATGCCATTAGAGGAAATGGTGAGGCCTAGCAAATCTATTTTATAATTTGGCAGAATGATTGCGTCAGGAAATGTTTAATCGGCTGGATTGTCCAATTAACCAGGCCGTTCACATATATTTATTATTTGGGTTTAAGTAACGAAACCCAAACTGTAGTTCCTTGTTCTATTATAAAAGGATTGTATCTATAATTCCTGAGTGTAGAGCGACCGTAAGTGCCACTATATATGAGAGAATGAGACAGGGACAGCGTTTATGTAATATAAATGTTAGATCAAGTCCAAACGATATAAGTTCCTGTGAGTGACTAACTGGTAAGGGCGCCGAAGTGCGGGCTTACATATATGCTGACTCTGGGCTTCTTCCCTCTTGGGAGAGTTGCCCTCTCACGTGTACAACTCATGTCTTACTCATAGACAGTGGAAAGTTACAGGGTGGTGAATCTGAATATAATATTAGATGTATTGACCCATTTATATAATATGTTCTGTTGATGAGACAGGGGCCCATTACATCGCTCGGTCACCTACCAGCCGAGCTCCGTGAAGCCTAAATAACTCACAGAGTACAGTACATCCTAGACAACCCTAACCATGTTATAAACAGATATGTAGACACTAAGCTGGGGATTCTACTACTGTAGGGGTATTAGCTAAGACAGGGGACCTATACTTTTGTGTTGTACGGGTTAGTATGTTATGAACAATGTTGAATTTGGATGATACTGCCTTGTAATAACAGAACAGGAACATAATTGCCAGAATTAACAAAATAGAGGGAATTGTAAGGCTTGGAATTGCAAATTCCAGTGATAGATAAAATGGCAAGTTATTTTTCAAATCAGCAAAATGTGTCTCATTCAAGAAAGCTAAAACTTTAAATTTTTCTGAAACTATTTGAATATCCTTAATAGTGAAATTCATTATAGGCAGTTGAATTAAAGCAGACTTGAGCTTAAGATTTAAAGCAAAATGCTGATGAGTAGGCAAGGTCCGTAATGTACCACAAGTTATTTCACAGTAATCAGGTGCCTTGTAGTGCCCTTTCACAACTAGCTGCTTAACACCATCATGGCATTTTAATATAACAGTCGTGAGATTTGGAAAGAACAAAGTCTGAACATTGTGCAGATGAACGAGAAACACAGTTTTAACACTAACTGGCCTATAGCTGCATTGCACAAGTGCTGTGCGTACATTTGTTTGTATGACCGCCAATTCACATATTCCCTCTGCAGCAGGATTAAATGTAAAGATGTAGGCTGGACATACGTATAGGTGTAGATAAGACGACTTACACCGCGACAGTACCTCAGAATCCTCTATTGACAACAAAGAATAATCCTCATCTACTAAGAGAAGTTCTTTAGGCCTATCCAGGGTACACAGTGTGTCGTTTGCAAACCAGGGGAAGGGTCTAAATGCCATGCATTAAACTCATGTTGCCCTTACATAGGAATGTGGATCAGAATTGCATTGTGCGTGAGGGTTGACTCCAACAGTGGGTAATAATATTGAACCACATTGTCATTAAGAATAGGAGTTAAATGATACTGCAACTTGGCTATTTTTAAAGCTTCAAGAAGCGTCTGCACAGGCACAAGCTTCGCGTCCACACGTCCTATGCCGGCATTTACAATGCTGTCTATTAGTTCATTTTTAGAGGTTACAATTTTATGAACCGAAATTTCCGCAGCATGCAAATATTCTGTGAAATAAAGGAGCCAGTCTAACGTCGGGATTGCTTTCTGTAACCTAGTAACAATCCTCGAAACTTGGTTAGACTCCGTTATTATTGCATTAACCTTTGATTCTAGAGTAGCAATCGCGTGAAAGGTTTATAAAATAACACGATTCTGTTGAGCTACAGCCTGAACGACAACGTTCATTCGGTCCCCCAATTTAGCTACATCATCGGCCGTTGCCGTGCCAAACAAGACGCTTTGGATGAGACCCACAAAATTAAAGAGACCCCTTTTTCGTCGTGCCTGAGAAAGCTTGAGACGCCGGTAGATTTTTCCCAACATCGACGAGAAGCTGGCGAAGGTTCTGGAGACCAAAGTGTAGAACAGGGGTTCTCAACCAGGGGGGAATTCCCCCCAGGGGGGGAATTCAGGTTTTCAGGGGGGGGGGGGGGGGGGAAACTGATTCGGGAGCAAGAGATATGTTCGTTGAGAAATCAATCACAGAATTTTGGCCCTTGATGTGCGATTCCTACCCAAAAGTGGCAGAAAGAGCTATCCGTGCATTGCTTCCGTTTGTGTCGACATATCTTTGTGAGTCAGGCTTTTCAACTCTGTTGCAAATTAAAACGAAGCAACGTAGTAGATTAGAGGTAGAAAATGACCTGCGTTGTGCCCTTTCAAGCACTTCTCCGCGTATCCCAGAATTGGCGAAGAAAAAACTATCACAGGTTTCTCATTGACTGTAATCTTCATCTGAATAAAATTAATTACAAATTTACAATATCCTGGTATTCTATTGAACTTTTTGTTTATTGCATTATGCTTCAGTTTGGTCTGTTAAGTAATTCATTATAAATAAAAAAAACTATTTTACTTTTATTCAAGTTTTATAAATCCATCAACATTTTCAATTGGCATTTAATTTGTAAAACTCCACTATAAAAAGAATCCATGTAAAATTGTAAATGTATATGTACTAATATGGAAAAAATAAAGGATTTTCAGTATTATATGCATATTATTTCGAATGCACTTTTTGAGACAGACAATCTTGGAAAGGAGGGGGTAATGACATTCTGACATATGGTGAAAGGGGTGCATGGGGCAAACAAGGTTGAGAACCACTGGTGTAGAAGGTCTATAGTTTGTGAAACTATTGTCGAATTATCAGAAGCTGTGCTGAGACCATGAAGGATGTCCAATGCTGATTGTAGTTGGCCGTCGACGTTTTCCATCTGACGCGGAAGTTGGATTAGTGGATGGAGTTCATACTTGATGTTCACCACGTCCTCAACTATGAGAACGCGTCCGAAAGGTACCACTAGTGCACCCGGTTTGAGGACTAATGTGGACATGTCTGTCAACACAACGGTGCCACAACAGAGTAGGAGCAACACACTGACGATCCAAGCCATTCTGTAAGGAATAACACACGATTTAACGTCTAATTGCAGAACGAAGTTTCATACAATAGTCATTTGGGACACTGTGCTTCTGGACAATCTGTAAGGAGGTATCAATCACATCATCATCAACTGGAGGTAATGCATTTATCTGGGTCTTCTTCAGACGATCCGCGTGCACGACATCTGTAATCTGTGCATTAGGCTTAAAAGTTTTAAATTTGTTGCCTGATTCTTTTGAGATTATGCGAAATGAACCAGAAAATGTTGCCGAAAGTTTGGAGTTCCTTTCAGGTTCTCTTAACATAACAGCGTCCCCAACGTTTAATGAGACAGGTTTAGCATGTTTATGTTGCTTGATGATCATTTCGGCGCGTGACGCCGCTAGATATGATCGTACTTATGAAGGAATATCTGTAAAGACAAGGATTTGTTTTGAAGCGAAATCATCAGTATTTTAAACCGGGTATGGCACATCTGTAAGGATGTCGTAAGGTAGACGTTTATCTGTACCATAGACAATGTAGTAGGGTGTTTTGCCCGTAGAGCTATTAACTGACCCATTTATAGACGCTGCAACCTGAGGTAACCAGTCCTCCCATGGGTATTGAAAACCACTGACAATTGGGCGCAGTATTTCTAGGATTTTACGATTGGTTCTCTCAACAAGGCCATTAGCCTGTGGATGATAAGCTCTCACAAAAGTTGTTTAATACCATATTGTGCACATATATGCGCAACTAGCTGATTCTTGAACTCTGTGCCATTGTCAGAGAGCAGAACTTTAGGCGTAGTATATGGACATATAAGATTCATCACTAATGCATAGGCTACTGCTTCGGCCGTTTTGCTTTTTAGTGGGACCAAGACCACGAACCTTGAAAAATGATCCACACACACTAAGGCGTAGCCTGATCCCTGATGACTCATTGGGAGCTGTAACACGTCAATAGCGACTGTGTCAAACGGACGGTCTGGTGTAGGATATTGTAGAATCGGGGCTGGTGATCCTGTTGAACTTTTATGTTGAGCACACGCCAACCAATTAGCTATGTGTAATTCGATGTCTTTCTTCATAGTGTTCCAGAAATACTTCTTTCGTAAATCCGCTAAGCATTTATCACGACCTTGGTGACCTGCCTGTGGGACACCATGGAACAATGTTATTACTGCTTTGCACAACGCGTCAGGTACGACTATTTGAGACACATTACCCTCAGGTGATTTTCTCGTCCTATGGAGTATGTTATGTCGTAAATCAAACTGATTTAAGGGAAGAATTAACTTGGGGAGTTTAACATCCTCACCCGATTCGAGAACAAAAATAACTGCTGACCAATATGGGTCGCGTCGTTGCTCATCTTCCAGTTGCGAAAGAGTGAATGTTGATACAGGCATGACTGGTGCTATATATCTTGCCAGAGCGTCGGCGACAACATTCGCCCTCCCAGGTAAATACCTAAATTCGGGGTCAAAGTCTTGAATTGTCAGATACCAGCGTGCTAATCTGCCTGATAAGTTTCTGCCATGGAACAGCTCAGTTACTGCCGCATGATCAGTAAAAACAGTTATCTTGTAGCCAAAGATAATGTCTTTGAACTTGTTAAGTGCCCATACAACGGCTAACGTTTCTAAATGCGTTACCGAATAACGTGTTTCAGCATCAATTAGTTTGCGACTTGCAAATGCTATCACTCTAAACTTCCTACGCGTATCCTCTTGCATGAGCACTGCTCCGATTCCAATTCCGGAAGCGCCAGTAGAGAGAGTGAAAGGTTGAGTGTAGTCTGGGAATGCTAGAAGAGGGGCATTGGTAAGAGCTATCTTCAATACCGCAAAACTATCTTCGTGTTCAGCGTCCCATATAAACATTGCATCTTTTTTGAGCAACCTTGTTAGGGGCGATGCTAATGTTGCATAGTTCTTGATAAAGGAACGATAATATCCAGATAAGCCAAGAAAGCTATGCACATTAGGGTGTGTCATAGGAGGGAAGATCAGCTAAAACTAATGGCCCATCACTTTTTTGGTAGATTTTAGTATATATAAACAGAAAAAAATTTCAGTTTCAATATTATGCAACCTTTTGCTAGGTAAATTTTAGCGTGAAATTTATCGAAAATCTAGCGTACAGCTGCATTAGTGCATTACAATTAAATAGTGAACATTGCTTTCTGACTTCATTCTTTAACAACCCAACTAACAATATTTTTTTCTGTTTCAGATTCTGATGCATTTATAAGTTGATAATATTTGCGATGGCTGCTTGTGTCAGGACGAGGAACCAAAACTCCAGCCATCTCAGTCACTATCTTGAGTCTGGGAGAGAGCTCCTGAAGTCGGAGTTGCCTACACTGAGAGATGCTTTGAGATACGGTGTTTTAATCAGGCAAATCAGTGAAAAGAACCAAAGAACTTACACAAACAAAGACATTGCCAATGATATGACCAAAGCTGTCTTGGCACAGTACACTCTGGCTAACACTTAGTTCAAGCCTCCAGTCATAACAAGTCAGAAGAAGATTAGTGAGAGACTGCTAGCCAGTTGGGAAAATGCAAGAGATATCTCTCTTGGGGGAGGAAAACTTGCAGTTAAGGACAGCTTTGCCAAGCAACTGGACCAGTTATTTGACATAATTTCTTGCAAGTGCCCAATTGTTCTCTGTCCTGAGTTTGGATGCGATCGTGACTGTAAATCCGAGGTCCACATCTCCTGTATTTGCAAGCGTGAACTGAAGATTCCTGTGATCGAACTGGCATTTGTCAAAGCACAGAGAGAGAAGACTGGCAGTATAGGGGCTCTCATGATTTCTAGCCAAGATATTCCGGAGTCCAAGAGACAGGAGGCTGCCACAGAGAGACAGAAGAGGAGAAGAGTTGCCGAGGAAAAGAGACTTGAGAAGGCCCAGGGTGAGGTAAAAAAGTGCTGACGAGGAGAATGGTGACTTTGTCCCTAACTCAGAAAATAATGATCCCAAACCTTCCAGGCATAAGATTCGAAATAGGAAAGAAATCCCGAGCATAGCTCTGGCCAGCATGCGACACCACACTGGTCTCAGAGAAACTGCAGAGATAGCAACAGCTGCCTGGGTTGACGGTGGTTTGATAACACCTGATGATGTTCACCTGGTGATAGATCATAACAAAGTAAGGAGAGCTCAGGAGAAACTTGTCAGTAACCTAGAAGAGGAGTTTGATAAGGGGATAAGAGAAAATGGAATCAATTGTTTGTTCTTTGATGGGAGAAGGGATGACACTAAAGTGTTCATGAAAGTTGGAGATTCTGACAAGTTGTTCCCTGCCATGGTGAAGGAGGAACACTACTCCTGCTGCAGTGAACCAGGAGGGAAGTATTTGTGGCATTTCACTCCAGAGAAAGATGACATCAGGAAACCAGCTGAGATAGTGGCAGATAGCATTGTGAACTGGCTCAGAGAGAAGAAAGTAGACCAGACCCTGCAGGCCATTGGAGGGGACAGCACCAACACGAACACAGGGTGGCAAGGGGGGGTCATACAGTGGATAGAGCGGAAGATTGGGAGGAAGCTGGTCTGGATTGTTTGTGACCTCCACACCAACGAGTTGCCACTCAGACATCTGATCCATGAGCTGGATGGCAAGACTCTTTCAAACAACAGATGGTCTGGTCCTCTTGGCAAGATGCTGGACTCTGCCACTGAGTTAGAAATAAATCCGAGCTTTGAAAAAATCACAGTTGGCCCTCCACTCGTTGAGCTTGCACATACTGTCATTGACGACCTGAGTACTGACCAGTACTATGGTTACATGATTTGCAGTGCCATCAAAACTGGGGTCATGCCTGATAGACTTGCTTACCTGCAGATAGGTCCAGTCTCACATTCTAGGTGGCTCACAACGGCTCTCAGGTTCTGCAGAATTTGGGTCGCTCATCATAAACTGAAAGGGAACCAGCTTCACAACCTGAGACTTATTGTCCAATTCATCGTGAGTGTCTACTTGCCAAATTGGTTCAACACCAAGGTCAAGTCATCGTTCTCCGAAGGTCCGAGGCATGTTCTCTTCCAGCTTGAGTTCCTGAGGAGTCAGCCAAGGAAGGTTGTTCAGATTGTGGAGCAGACTGTGAGGAGATCTTACTGGTATGCTCATCCCGAGGCAGTTCTGCAGACAATGCTCTGCAGTAAGGATGAGGAGGAGAGAAGAGTGGCAGTCAAAAAGATCTTGGATATGAGACTTATGAGAGGATCTGGGCATGACGCATCAGTTGGTGACGATTCCTTCAGGGTCAGGAAGACTCCTGAAGTCAATCTAGGTGCCAAGACCCTCACTGATCTCATAGATCTGGATAACATCCAGGCTGGCAGTGAGCCCCCTCTTACCTGCAGCCTCACCAATGTTCAAGTCAGAGCTTTCCTGGACAACCCCATGCATGTCCCTGCCTGGCCCTCGCATACCCAGAGTATAGAGCGTTGTGTACAGCAAGTGAGCGAGGCCAGCAGTCACGTGTACAACGAGGAGAGGAGGGAAGGCTACATCCGAGCTCAGGTGGTCAGCAGGGAGGTGATGAGTAGAAACAGAAGCAAGAAAGACATGTTCTCTATGGTGTGCAGCAACACCGGGTCATATTAGTAAAACCGGTTTTTGTATTTGATGATTTTGTTTTCTAAAGGAATATTAAATTTAATAAATGTGTCAAGATCATTCGTTTCACTATTCTGGATCATTTTCATCCTAATAAATTAACCTGATACATTTACTTTACTTTAAATAAGCCATTTAGTGGTGTTGGTAAAAGGGTGGGAATACTGAATTTTCATAAGATTTCAAGTTAAAATTTAACTAGCAAAAAATGAAAAATTTCAAATCTGAAGATATCACATGATTCTGCACATAGAACTACATCATTAATACCATGGGCCGATTTTTCAAACTCCAAAAAAAAAAATTCGCCTCCGTATGACACACCCTAACGTGCAACCTATGGAGAATGTTAAAGTTGAGCCCAATTATTTCAGTTTTGGTATAAAAATACTGGTTCTTGTTATGGATTCGTTTCTGTCCAACTACCGCTTTTATGTAATTACTTCCTGTTACCTGAGCTTTGCTGATGAGAGGCAACTTAGTGGTTACATTTAAAAAGAAGTTTATGGGTTAAGTTTGCAAAACCTAAATGGTCTTTTCTCCATTTATTTATACAAAATAAAGTATGCACAGTCACCGTAATTAACACTATGAGTTTTGTGTTAGTGATGGACGGAGCTTATCAATAATAAGCTTTTATGTCACATGTCGATCCGTTATGAGAGGTGAGTGACTACTAGCATAGAGCCAGCTTTTAACAGCTGACTTTGGCATCTTAGAGAAGTGTCTCGCCAGTGGAAAATACCTACCACATGGTCTGTGCATGATAGCTGACAGTTCATGGAAACACTACCGTGGGTGATATAGTTATATAAACCTAATGCTTATAACCCATATTTATAGAAGTACTCCTGTTTATTACACAGGCACTAATACATTCCACCTCAGGGCAATAATCTTACCAGTTAAGGACAGCAGGGGAATCCAGTGATAATTGCCAAAGTCTGACCGATCTCCCTTGTTCCAATAAATATTGATAAGGGAGTCATCTTTAAGAGCTTGGAGGATATCCTCCTTTTCCCATATATTCTTCAGGAGAGAGTGGAGACGGCTGGTAAGCAGAGGTCCTCCTGCTTTATACACCTCTGCTGGGATTCCATCAGGCCCTGGGGCTTTGTTTATTTTTCATCTGTTTGATGGCAGTACCTACCTTATCCAGGGATGGAGGCTAGCTGAGGTGGGTTAGCACTGGATGCTGAGGGACATGCTGGGTAGTCAGGACATCCACATCGATGTGGATGGGAAGCAAATGGGACTGCTCTTTCCAGCACTGAAGGATGCCTTCTTCATCTTTAATTGGGGAGTTACCTTTATAGTAGAATTGAAAATTTCTCACATCATGTACTGATCTGCAGGTTTTTGCGTTTCACATTCCTTATTTTTAAACCAGTCGTTCTTTAGATTGCAAAGTTCACGCTAGGCCGAGACTGAGGGTTGTTTTACCAATCAGTTAAGTCAGCATGTTTGTTATCGACGAGTACATTGATTTCCAGGTCATTTTCATCAAACCAGTCCTGGTGTATTTTTTCGATCTGGCCGAGGGTCTCTCTGCAGGTTTTTGTCATGTCAGTGTCGAGAATGTCCTATTGGGCAGCTATTGGGCAGGGTGTGACAAGCATATTTGGACGTGTTGTCATCAGAGTTTAAATGAGAAGTTATACACTCGCTATTTATTCAGGAAGCACGAAGAATTGGCTTTTTAACAAGAGATGTGTTCACAAGTGTGACTGGTTTTGCCGACATGATTAAGACATGTATTTTTATTGTTACAGTTACATTTAGACTATAAATTTGGTGTACCTTTTGATTAATCAAGCGTTGGAAAACTTTTACAATAGTGATGTAGAAAATATTTAACTTGTCGAGAAACAGTCATAGCAACACAGAAAAATATTTGTTCTTGATCTACAATGTCAGTATTTTTATTATCTAATGAGCTTTCCACTTGCTACAGTGGCTGACACGCTTTGTGTAAGTTGACAACTATTTGGAATGCTTATCTAGCACCCTTAGTCTAGCTACAGTGGCGAAGTTCCTTAGGACCATTCGCTAGGTTTTTATATGATGTAAAGAAACACGGAGGTATCACATCTTACTAAACATAACAGCCACTGTACCAGGTATAAGTGCAGGGGACTGTACAATTTTTTTCTTTGTATATTTACGAACTATATAATACTCTGTATATGGTTTTGGACAGACAACATAACTGTTATCCAAAATCTTATGAGATCATAGAATGTTACAGCCTCCTTATAAAGGCTTATGAAATTTCTTATAATTATTCAAGAAATAACCGTCAATGGTGCTTCACTTATATAAGTATGAAGATTGTGTTAGTGGTCATCATGTTGAATACGGTTTTGTAATTTTGAGGCATTTTGTATCAGATGAATATTATTGGCTGACAGGTGTGCCAGTTAACAATACTCCATTTTTATGTACTAGAAATGTTAGACAGTAACATACATGAAACAATGAGCATTTTCGAATATAAATTTCATCTAAGAAGGGTAACTGTAGTGGACTTTCTAGTTCGTGTGGTGTAAAAATTAATGTACAGATCAGCAATGCCGACAGTCCGGCCGTACTAGGACTAGGGGACAAAACATATGATTTTCAAATGAGGTCCGTCAACCAGCGAGGTGACGTGGGGGACTGTGTGTGTGTGTGTGTATGTGTGGGTGTGCGTGTCGCACATAGGGTGGTGAAATGCGTCCAGTGTGGCAGCACTATCTTAGTGTTAAGGTGCAAGCACTGCCTGTTCCCTCTTGATTTCAGCTAACGCCGCTGGCTAGCCCTCCAGGCGAAAAGGGAAGCAACTTGCATAAGTCTTCCCCTGCTAGCACACGGCCTCTTCACCATCAAGACTCCTGCTGTGCCTCCTCGAGGCAACACACGGTAACTGGGTGCCTTGTGAGCCCAGGTTTGATCAGCAGGGGATCTCTGAGTAGCACTGGGTCCCAGAGGGACGGCGCATAGACCCACTGTCATGTGTACACGTTCTGGCACCTACCAGCCATTGCCCAGCTGCCTTCCGGATTAACCTTGGTAGGTATAAGGCTATGAGAGTAAACCCTGAACGAAAAATCTGCGGTGGCGCCCCGCATCAAGCAGACATGCTTACAGAGCTCCAAAAAGCCCCCAACGGCGGTATAGGCGGAAGAGATGACCACCATGGACACCCAACGACTATACCGGCTGACGAAGGCAATGCCTGATGGACAGGCTACGAAGGCGAAACCCAAAACCTGGGCTATCAGCAGTCCATTGCAACTCTCCCTCTCTCCAGTCGCTGCAACACTTGCACCACTGGATTAGGAAAAGGGAGTGCAAAGATGTGTGGTTGCAGCCTGCGCTCCTGCCTCACCACTTAAATCAACTCACGTGCAGCCATCATCCAGTTCATCACACCTCTCATCATCATCAAAACCCCTATACCCCCAAAAGTCCTATAGCGACGGACGAGTGCCGACGGCGACAGGTCAAAGATGGTGTGAAGGTGTGGAACAACTTACCCCCACACATCCGAGCAAAGACTACGCTCCCTCCCTTTAAATCATCTCTAAAAAATTATCTATTGTCGAAGTATTAATACGTCTTGTAGCACTTACCATATTTACAGTACCTGCTTTTATTGTACCATCAAAACCGTTTTATCGGAAATTATCATGAAAATAAATAAGTAATTACCATTGCAATAAGCATAATTGCCAACTAGACATAATCCTGAAAGCTCTGTCCTCTTGTTCAACCTTATTACTGTACAGGCCAGGTTGTACTGCTCCCCCATTATACTTATGTTTTTAAATTCCACTCTAATTTATATATATATATATATATATATATATATATATATATATATATATATATATATATATATATATATATATATACATATATATATATATATATATATAGGTGTGTGTGTATATATGTATATGTATGTATATATGTATGTATAAATAAATAAATAAATAAACAAAATAATAATAAAAAATAAAAAAAATAAATAACAAAAATAAAATATAAAATAATAAATAATAAATAATAAAGTAAATAAATATTGAAGTGATAACCGTGGTAACACTATGAGATGTACTTATTACTACCATGCAATTGTACTATTCCAGATGATGCTAAATGTTACATAATACTTCCTTGAGATAAATGTATGGTATATATCAGGTGCCTCAAAGAGAGCTCAGGTTCTCAACTGGCTCAGCCATGTTAATATTGTTATTATTATCCACTCTGTATCTGTGTCTTTCTGGCTAAATAAACTGTTTCAATTCAATTCAATTCAATTCAACAACTCTGCACATGGGCGACACAGATAGAATGGTCGTTTATGCTCTGGGATCTAGGCAGCAGTGCGACTGAGCAGACCTTTCGAGGAGCCACTCTGTTCACCCCATATGGGGAGGGGGATAGAAAGGTAGCCCTAAACATAGTCTGCCTGATGAACCAACCTGTCTGGACAACCGCACCTAGTAAAGTCATCCTTATGCGGTCGAAAACAGTCAAAATCACAGATCCAAACAAAAACAAACCATAAAACCTCTTTGGGTTGCTGCATGGAATGTCAGGACCCTTCTGGATACTGGCATGAAAGAGGGTCCTGAAAGATAAACTGCCCTTGTGGCAGCCATCAGTGAGTCCCGGCTCCCAGATGAGGGACAGCATACAGAACGTGGGTCTAGCTATACCTTCTTCTGGAAGGATGAGCCTGCTGCGAAGAAAAACTGAATTTCTGGAGTTGACTTTACCAACTGCCAACGCATCCTATACAGGCTAACTGAAATGCGTATTGGGATCAACGAGTGCCTCATGAAGCTTCGAGTCCCACTAAATCACTCACGTCAAGCCTTTTTCATCAGTGATAAGCTCCAATACTGGATGTAGAGGATGACATCAAGGAGGCCTTTTATGCCGACCTTGACAGAGTGCTAACCTCTATTCCCGGAAAAGACAAGGTTGTGCTCCTTGGCTCACTATCACCAATGCCTTGTTTAGGCAGGCTGACAAGTTCAAGGACTCATGGCAACACCCACGATCCAAACACTGGCATCTCATTGACTACATCATTGTCAGAGAAAGAGATCGTCGAGATTTCCTCATCACCCATGCCATGCGTGGCTCAAACCATTGTGACACTGATCATCGACTTGCCAGAGCCAAGCTCTCACTTCACATCGCCCCAAAACGGCGAAGGCAACAAGCCGAATCGAATCGAAGATGCTAGTGACAGGGGGGAAAGAGGTTCAGAGGAAGAATAAAGAGAGGATGGAAGTGAATTTTAGGAGGAGAGAACAGGTGCAGTGGCTAGACACCGCTTGCGTGAGGGGTTCAGGGGTGGGGGCAGACGGGAGGCGACAAGACAAAGCCAGGCTGGCGTCAGGTCAAGCGTCAGGTGCAGCGTGTTGGGTTGGGCAATGGATGTTCAGTGCTTGGGCGGCTTGAATGAGTTTTTGGTTTCTTGTGTGGAGATGTCTTGGTCTTCTTAGCTTGAGGTCGATTTTCTTCTCACTCTCCTCCTCTTCTTGCTTTCTTGAATTGTCCATTCGTTTGTGTTTGGGTCTTGTTGTTCGTCTTCCTCGTGAGGTAGTTCGTCTTCCTCGTGAGGTAGGTTCTCATAGGTGTGGAAGAATTCAGAGAGGGTGAGGGTGAGGGTGTCCGCGCGGGCTTCAGCTCCACGGGCCACGTGGTGTTCTTGGTTTGGGGCTTCAGCTCCATGGACCACGTGGTGTTCTTGGTTCAGTGTGGTGGGCGACTTCTTGAGAGTTTTCTTTTCTTGGTTTTTCTTTTTTTGGTTTTTCTTTTCTGCTGGTTTTTTCTTTTCTTGAGAGCGTACAGCAAGGAGGGCCTCTTTGTAGCTCAGTTTCTTCTCGAGGCGGACTTTGGCTACCTTGCACTCCTCCTTCCATCTGGGGCAGTTCCGGTCGGCGGAGGAGTGTGGGCCACCACAAGCAGCGCATTTCTTTTCTTCGTTGGGGCAGACCGTGTAGCGGTGTCCAGGGCTGCCACACTTGGAGCAGGTGTCCTCCTGCACTTCACACTTGTTTACAGTGTGTCCATAGTGCTGGCATTTGTAGCACCGATTCGGTTTGCAGTTGGGCTTGACTGGCACAGTTACCCACGCCAGTTGAGCCTCCTCGGGTAAGGTGGAGTGGTGTCCGATGAGGGCAGTGGTGTCGGACAGCTTCTTTACAACTTGGAGTTGCCCCTGGAGGAGCTCACTTAGTTCTTCTTGGTCCACGTGGGCAATTTCGGCGTGGGAGATTACTCCCAGCTTCAAGTTGTCCCACGTGTAGGCAATCATCTTGAATGGGATGCCGTTGATGTCAGGAATCTCCGCGAGTTGGGCGGGCATGCCCTTTTCGGCGAAGGTGATCCTGATGTCTCCATGGAGCTTTAGACGCTCCACCTTGGAGCGGTTTTAATATGAGTGTCTGGAGGACCCAGCAGTAGCACATGCTTTCAGAGAGCAGCTCGAACATGGGCTTATATACAACCCAACAGCAAATAATGCAAATCCCAGTGCTGAATGGGATACTCTCAACACTGTTATGACAAAAACCTGCAGAGAGACCCTTGGCCAGATCAAAGGAATACACCAGGACTGGTTTGGTGAAAATGACCCGGCAATTAAAGTACTCACCGATTACACTGGTCAACAGCCAAAATGGTTCACATATGAGATCATGCTCACACAACTAATTTCATATTGCTGAATTCGAATCTGATATTTGTTTTGTTCTATCTGACCAGGTTTTATAAAAAAATCAATAGGTACAAATATTTAATATTCCATCACGTGTCGTGCAAAAGATGAGATTATCTCATGTGACTGTGCTTTCATGACTAATTTCATATTAATGAATATTAATTGGATGTTTCATTCTACCATCAGACCTACTTTCTTAATGAATAAAAAAAATAGTAAATATAGTAACATTATCGCGTCATGCAAGATACAATTTTAAACCTATCACGGATAAGCTCATAAAAAATTGTACCAAAAAACATAAGTTCAAATCCTTTATAATGACAAAATATGAAGTTCTAAAAGTGCTTCTGAACTTTACTCTTTCTCTTGTACAGCTTGCTCTCTTCTCGTTACAGTGTCCAGCAATAGTCGCCCATCATGTTAGGACTCAATTGTCCCTGATATCTGCTCTCCATTATGGCGATATCTTGATGAAATCTTTCGCCGTGTTCATCACTAACGTCTCCAAGGTTACCTGGGAAAAATTCAATATGAGAGTGGAAAAAATGCAATTTCAAGGACATCCTTGCTCCCATTGCATGATAATTCTGAAGCATGGTTGTTACGATTTCTTTGTGGTTGTCAGCACGATAGTTTCCAAGAAAATTCTTTGACACATTGACAAATGATTCCCATGCTTTTTTCTCCAGTGGGTTCAATGTTTTGGTGAATTCGCTATCATTAACTAGTTTACGAATTTGTGGTCCATTCAAGACACCTGCTTTCAACTTGGCTTCGGAAACCACACCACCTAGTTTCTGAGATAAGTATAGAGTCCCAGCACCGAATTGATCCATAGCTTTGATGAAATTTTTAGCCAAACCGAGCTTTAGATGCAGTGGAGGCAAAAATAACTTTTCTGGATCTACAAGCAGATTGTGAGCACAGTTAAACCTTCCAGGCGCATCTCTTAGTCTTGTCGGCCAATCCTTTCTCACATAGTGCTCTGCATCAGCTCTGCTGTTCCACAAGCACAAAAAGCACATGTGCTTTGGGTAGCCACTCTGAAGGCCCAGTAGTAAACTGATGACTTTGAGATCGCCACATATCTTCCACTGGTGTTTCTCATACTCTATAGCGGCCAACAGAATTTTCATTGTTTCATAGCTCTCAGTCATTTTTGTTGCGTGTGCTATTGGGACAGATGGAAGCCGATTGCCATTGTGTAAAAGAACAGCTTTCAGAGAGTCTTTTCCTGAGTCTATAAACAGCCTCCAATCCTCTGTCTTGTATGTTTCAGACTTGCAGAGTTGTTGCATGAGAGATACTGCGTCCTCGCAATAACAAAGGTTGTTTGCCATCTTGAAAAATGCAGACAGCTGTCTATGACGGTAACGCGCTGTAGTGATATGCACTCCATCTTCTAGCAGGTTACGCTGCTTTAGTCTGGATCCCAAAACTTCAGCCTTTTCTTTTGACAAGTTTAGGTCCCTGATGAGATCATGAAGCGCTTCTTGAGTAAATAGTTTAGGCCTGGTATTTTCAGATTCATCCTGGTAGTCGTTTTCCATTGAGGTAGAGGTAGAATCAGAATCACTCAATTCTTTTTCAGTCGGTGGATTTGGGACTGGAAGTTCAGCACTGTGCGGTACTGGTCGGATTGCAGAAGCAATATTGGGGTACTGTACCTTGCCTCGTGTCTTGATTTTTATTCCCTTAATATTTGTGAGACAGAAGTAGCAGTCACTACTGTGGTCTTTAGGTTCACGCCATATCATTGGTACAGCAAACGGCATTCCTGAACTTCGTTTACCACACATCCACTCGCTCAGGTGGTTAACACAAGACTTACAGGCTACATGAGGTGCCCATTTCTTGTCTTGGTCACCCAAATGACATTTGAAGTAACTTTTGTAGTTCAGTCGAACAGCTTTTGTGATTGGTTTCTTGAGGCTACCAGGAGTGAAGGCACCACATATATAGCAAAAACTGTCAGCACCGTTCACACACTTGCGACGTTCCATGTTTTGTTAATTTCAGAGTAATTACAAATCATGCAGGTGTAGATATGCAATATCATGAATCAGCAAACTGAAACAAACAAAAAAGCACAAATCAGGACAAAATAATTGCATAAGTGGAGCCAATGAGCATATAAATTACTGTATGAATAGCATGGTACACTAAATATATAGATATGCTGGTTCTGGAAAACTGAGCCTGATACAGCTATACGAATGTCATAATTGAGTTCAGCACATACAATTACACTCGAATCAGACTGTTTTGATCCAGAACCATGGGAATTTTCTTTTATGTTGACCAGTGTTATAAATGTGCTGCTTTTACTGACTAGCAGAACAAACCTGATACATTCCACAAGAAGAAGGCGTCAGCCCAGAGGGAACTTCGCATTTTAAAGAATGAGTGGCTCAAAAATAAAGTATGTGAAATACAAAAACAGGCAGATCAGCACAAGATGCGCCAATTTATCAATTCCATTTAAACATTTTATGGGCTAACCACTCGTGGCGCAGCCCCCCTCCGCTCATCTGACGGTAACTTCAAAATTAAAGACGATGAACGCTTCCTTCAGCGCTGGAAAGAGCACTACCATTCATTGCTCAACCGAAACACTGATGTGGATGTCCTGACTACCCAGCAGGTCCCACAGCATCCAGAGCTGACTCACCTCAGCTATCCTCCATCCGTGGATGAGGTAGTTACTGCCATCAAACAGATGAAAAATAACAAAGCCTCAGGGCCTGATGGAACCCTAGCCGAAGTGTATAAAGCAGGAGGACCTCTGCTTTGCAGCCGTCTCCACTCTCTCCTGGAGAATATATGGAAAAAAAAGGAAATCCCCCAAGCTCGTAAAGATGCTTCTAATGTCAATATTTATAAGAACAACGTCAGACTGTGGCATCTACCGTGGGATCTCGCTGCTCTCCGTAGCTGGCAAGATTATAGTCCGAGTACTCCTAAACAGACTCCTTCCTGAGGCAGAAAACTTACTCACAGAAAAAGTGCAGAGAACATCGGCGTGACCTGTACTTGGCTTCCATCGACCTAACCAAGGCCTTCGACTTAGTCAATCGGGAAGCCCTCTGGTGAACCCTCAGCCGTTTTGGCTGCTTTCCAAATTCATCAAAATTGTGAGGCAATTCCACGATGGCATGAACGGCAGTGTCCTGCACAACGGCACCCACTCTGAGTTCTTTCCCATCCAAACAAGAGTTATACAAGGGTGTGTGCTAGCACCAACTCTCTTTTACATTTTCTTGGCTGCCTTCCTAACTCGTGCCAGTGCAAATTTAGCCGGCGGGGTGGACATCGAGTATCGGGTGAAGGGGGGTTCTTTTTTAACATAAGACGACTCCAGGCAAAAACAGAGGTGTCGACAGCTTCCATTACTGTATTTCAGTATGCAGACGACCTAATTTGATGCTCACACAGAACACGACCTACAGGAGATCCTAAACATCTACGCAGATGCATATCCGCACTTCGGCCTTGAGGTGAATGTACGTAAGACTCAGATTCTCTTTCAACCTGCCCCAAGTTCAGACACACCTCCACCATCCATCCGGCTTAACGGTACTAACCTCACTAATGTTACGCATTTTCGGTATCTAGGCTCCCACCTGTCCACCACCGCAGACTTCAATGATGATATTCAGCACAGGCTCAGATGTGCATCTCAAGCCTTTGGTGAACTCCGAAACCGTGTCTTCACTTGTAGGGAGCTGCACGTATATCGAGCAGTGGTCCTCCCCACCCTGCTATAGTCAGTGAGACATGGGTCACATACAGGAAGCACCTCAAGGCACTTGAAAACTTTTACCAACATAGTCTACTTTCCATCCTCCAAGTTTGCTGGAAAGACGAGAGAACAAATGCCAGTATTCTAGCTGACACCAAATGTAGGAGCATCGAGACTATCATTATCCATGAACAGCTACGCTGGACTGGCCATGTTATCCGCATGGACTACAGAAGACTACCAAAGGAGCTACTTTACAGTCACCTAACGAATAGTAAAGCTAACGCCGGCGGGCAATTGAAAAGGTATAAGGATAGTCTTAAGACAAACCTGAAAAAAAGCCAAATCCACCCCCTCACATGGGAATCGATTACTCCACATCGTAACGCTTGGAGGAGCACCAAACGAGAAGGTGTCAATACTTTCGAGTTAGCGCGGCTGCAAACCGAGGCAGACAAGCGCAAACGCCCGAAAGACGCTGCCACCGCCCCTCCCGCACTAGATGTGCAACGAATGCGGACCACCCTGCGGGTCCCGTATCGGCCTCTTTGGTCACCTCAAAACCCACCAACCTCAGTGACACCCAAAATAACTCATATCATTGTATCATAGCTGGATGATCGTCATACTCGATTCCGAGTGATGGCAAAGTTGTAGTAGTAGTAGTGTGTGTGTGTGTGTCTGTATGCAGGGTGGTATAATGCATTTAGCATAGCAGCATTATGTTAGTGTTAAGGTGCAAGTGCTGCTTGCTCCTTCTCGCTTTCAGCTACCGCCGCTTGCTAGCCCTCATGGTGAACAGGGAAGCAGCTTGCATAAATTCTCCCCTGCCAGTATGCAGCCTCTTCACCATCAAGACTCCTGCTGTGCCTCCTCGTGGCAATACACGGTAACTGGGTGCCTCGTAGAACCAGGCTAGACCAACACGGGATCTTGAAGTAGCAGTGGGCCCAAGAGGGACGGCGCATAGGCCCACAGGCAACCGGACACTTCCAGGCACCTACAACAACTGCCCCGCTGCCTTGCAGATAAACGAAAAATCTGAGGAAAAGCCCCGCATCAGGCAGACATGGTTACAGAGCTCCAATAAGAACCCCATGGCGGTATAGGCGGAAGAGGTGACCACCATGAGAACCCAACGACTACACCAGTGAACGAAGGCAATGCATGATGGGGATGCTACTAAGGCGAAACCCAACAAATTGTGCTATCGGCAATCAAGTGCAACTCTCCCTCTCCCAATTTGTTTCATCACTTGCACCATTGGATCAGGAAAAGGGAGAGCCAAGATGTGTGGTTGCACCCTGCGCTCCTGCGTCACAACATAAATCGACTAACACAAAGCCATCATCCGCTAAATCATACTGCTCATCATCATCAAAACCCCTATACACCCATAAGTTCTACGGCGAAAGACTAGTGGCGACGGGGACAGGCAGAGATGACTGCTGGGAGTCTCTCGTCACAACTCTGCACATGGGCAGCACAGATAAGATGCTCGTTTATGCACTAGGATCCAGGCATCCGTACAATCTAGTCCTGTCTGTGCGACTGAGTAGCCCTTTTGAGGAGCCACTCTGCTCACCCCACATGGGGAGGGGGCTAGGAAAGGTGCCCTAAACATAGCCTGACTGGGCAACCGCACCCAGTAAAATCATCCTTATGCGGTTGAAAACACAATTAAAATCACAGATCAAAACAAAAACAAACTATACAGCCTCTTATGGTCCCTGCATTGAATGTCAGGACCCTTCTTGATACTGGTACAAATAAGCATCCTGAAAGAAGAAACACTCTTGTGAAAAGAGCTGGCTAGATATAACACCAACACAGCAGCCATTAATAAATCCCAGCTCCCAGACGATGATCAATTTACAGAACGGGGGTCTGGCTATACCTTCTTCTGTAGAGAGAAACCGCATCTAGGAACCTGGCTTTGCCATTCCCGAAAGCATCCTCATAGGCTAACTAAAATGGCACTTGAAATCTTTCTCCAACGTAGTCTAAGTTCCTTCCTCCGAGTTCCCTGGGAAGACAAGAGAACAAATGCCAGTATTTTGGCTGACAACAATTGTAGGATCATCGAGGCTACCATTATTTTGTGGATAATTATGTTGCACTGGCCATGTTACCCGCATGGACGACAGTGGACTGCTAAAGCAGCTACTTTACAGTCACATAACGAATAGTAAATGTAACACTGGAGGGCAAGTGAAAACGTATAAGAACAGTAATAAGACAAACCTGAAAAAGTGCCATATCGACCTCGTCACCCGGGAAACGATTACTTCACATAGTAACGCTTGGAGGAGCACCATACAAGGTGTCAATACTCTCTAGTTAGACACGCACCAACGCCGGAAATACCCTACCGCCCCACCCAACATATCCAACATCAGTGAACGACCCTGTCGGTACCGTATCGACCTCTTTAGTCACCTCAGATCTCAGCAATGGTGACATCCCTAATAACTCATATTATTGTATCATAGCTCGATTCTGGGTGACAGCAAAGTAGTAGTAATAATAATAATAATAATAATAATAATAATATTAATAATAATAATAATAAACGGTTTATTAACAGAGTTGCAGCCGGTGGCTGAAAATATACAAACTTACAGGTGATTTAGACATAATAATATAGGTTCAATACATTTACAGGGCTGTACAGTACATAAACCAGGAGCTGTTTATTATTTTAACAATAGATGGGATGGTGCTATTCTTATATCTATCAGTGCGGGTTTTTATGTGCTGAATTTTGTTGTAGTGGCGGTCTGCACGAAGTGGGCGGGGGACTGCTGGTGGCAGAAGGTGGCGATGACGAGGATGGTGCAGTAGTCCACTGCCAAACCATGCTAGTGCGTGGTGGTGGAGGTCACTGAGGGATGGCATTTCCAGGGTGGAAAGAGCGTTGTTATAGCCGGAGTAGTCTGCGCCGAGCATGATTCTGCAGGCCCTCTTCTGTACCTTCTCTAGCTGACGTTGTTGGGTAGAGTTGAGAGAAGACGACCAGGCTGGTGATGCATACGTTAATTTAGGGAGAATGAATACGTTGTAGATAGTCCTCAGCTCTGGTGTGGGTGCCCCAAGTGACATGAGTTGTTGTGTCGTAGCATGTAGAGTCGGTACGAGGCTGGCTTGATAGTGTTGTGTACATGGGCCTTCTATTCCAATTAGTGGTCTATAGGTCCACCCAGGAGTTTGGCAGACTGCACTAACTGGAGAGGATTGGCACACACTATAACTGCCAGAGCTTGCACTGGAGTGATGACGGTATTGAATTGAATTGAACTGAAACAATATATTTAGACAGAAAAACACAGATACAGAGTGGATAATAATAACAATATTAACATGGCTGAGCCAATTGAGAACCTGAGCTCTCTTTTAGACACCTGATATATTAGGGTGTGTCAGACGGAGGCGAATTTTTCTTTTTGGAGTTTGAAAAATCGGCCCATGGTATTAATGATGTAGTTCTATGTGCAGAATCATGTGATATCTTCAGATTTGAAAAGTTTTCATTTTTTGCTAGGTAAATTTTAACTTGAAATCTTATGAAAATTCAGTATTCCCACCCTTTTACCAACACCACTAAATAGCTTATTTAAAGTAAAGTAAATGTATCAGGTTAATTTATTAGGATGAAAATGATCCAGAATAGTGAAACGAATGATCTTGACACATTTATTAAATTTAATATTCCATTAGAAAACAAAATCATCAAATACAAAAACCGGTTTTACTACTACGACCCGGTGTTGCTGCACACCATAGAGAACATGTCTTTCTTGCTTCTGTTTCTACTCATCACCTCCCTGCTGACCACCTGAGCTCGGATGTAGCCTTCCCTCCTCTCCTCGCTGTACACGTGACTGCTGGCCTCGCTCACTTGCTGTACACAACGCTCTATACTCTGGGTGTGCGAGGGCCAGGCAGGGACATGCATGGGGTTGTCCAGGAAAGCTCTGACTTGAACATTGGTGAGGCTGCAGGTAAGAGGGGGCTCACTGCCAGCCTGGATGTTATCCAGATCTATGAGATCAGTGAGGGTCTTGGCACCTAGATTGACTTCAGGAGTCTTCCTGACCCTGAAGGAATCGTCACCAACTGATTCGTCATGACCAGATCCATCTCATAAGTCTCATATCCAAGATCTTTTTGACTGCCACTCTTCTCTCCTCCTCATCCTTACTGCAGAGCATTGTCTGCAGAACTGCCTCGGGATGAGCATACCAGGAAGATCTCCTCACAGTCTGCTACACAATCTGAATAACCTTCCTTGGTTGACTCCTCAGGAGATCAAGCTGGAAGAGAACATGCCTCGGACCTTCGGAGAACGATGACTTGACCTTGGTGTTGAGCCACTTTGGCAAGTAGGCACTCACGATGAATTGGACAATAAGTCTCAGGTTGTGAAGCTGGTTCCCTTTCAGTTTATGATGAGCGACCCAAATTCTGCAGAACCTGAGAGCCGTTGTGAGCCACCTAGAATGTGAGACTGGACCTATCTGCAGGTAAGCAAGTCTATCAGGCATGACCCCAGTTTTGATGGCACTGCAAATCATGTAACCATAGTACTGGTCAGTACTCAGGTCGTCAATGACAGTATGTGCAAGCTCAACGAGTGGAGGGCCAACTGTGATTTTTTCAAAGCTCGGATTTATTTCTAACTCAGTGGCAGAGTCCAGCATCTTGCCAAGAGGACCAGACCATCTGTTGTTTGAAAGAGTCTTGCCATCCAGCTCATGGATCAGATGTCTGAGTGGCAACTCGTTGGTGTGGAGGTCACAAACAATCCAGACCAGCTTCCTCCCAATCTTCCGCTCTATCCACTGTATGACCCCCCCTTGCCACCCTGTGTTCGTGTTGGTGCTGTCCCCTCCAATGGCCTGCAGGGTCTGGTCTACGTTCCTCTCTCTGAGCCAGTTCACAATGTTATCTGCCACTATCTCAGCTGGTTTCCTGATGTCATCTTTCTCTGGAGTGAAATGCCACAAATACTTCCCTCCTGGTTCACTGCAGCAGGAGTAGTGTTCCTCCTTCACCATGGCAGGGAACAACTTGTCAGAATCTCCAACTTTCATGAACACATTGGTGTCATCCCTTCTCCCATCAAAGAACAAACAATTGATTCCATTTTCTCTTATCCCCTTATCAAACTCCTCTTCTAGGTTACTGTCAAGTTTCTCCTGAGCTCACCTTACTTTGTTATGATCTATCACCAGGTGAACATCATCAGGTGTTATCAAACCACCGTCAATCCAGGCAGCTGTTGCTATCTCTGCAGTTTCTCTGAGACCAGTGTGGTGTCGCATGCTGGCCAGGGCTATGCTCGGGATATCTTTCCTATTTCGAATCTTATGCCTGGAAGGTTTGGGATCATTATTTTCTGGGTTAGGGACAAAGTCACCATTCTCCTGGTCAGCACTCGGATCAGCCATGGAGAAGTCATTAAACTCTGAATCAGCTTGACTCCAATCATCGGCCTTTTTTACCTCACCCTGGGCCTTCTCAAGTCTCTTTTCCTCGGCAACTCTTCTCCTCTTCTGTCTCTCTGTGGCAGCCTCCTGTCTCTTGGACTCCGGAATATCTTGGCTAGAAATCATGAGAGCCCCTATACTGCCAGTCTTCTCTCTCTGTGTATTGACAATTGCCAGTTCGATCACAGGAATCTTCAGTTCACGCTTGCAAATACAGGAGATGTGGGCCTCGGATTTACAGTCACGATCGCATCCAAACTCAGGACAGAGAACAATTGGGCACTTGCAAGTAATTATGTCAAATAAATGGTCCAGTTGCTTGGCAAAGCTGTCCTTAACTGCAAGTTTTCCTCTCCCAAGAGAGATATCTCTTGCCTTTTCCCAACTGGCTAGCAGTCTCTCACTAATCTTCTTCTGACTTGTTATGACTGGAGGCTTGAACTAAGTGTTAGCCAGAGTGTACTGTGCCAAGACAGCTTTGGTCATATCACTGGCAATGTCTTTGTTTGTGTAAGTTCTTTGGTTCTTTTCACGGATTTGCCTGATTAAGACACCGTATCTCAAAGCATCTCTCAATGTAGGCAACTCCGACTTCAGGAGCTCTCTCCCAGACCCAAGATAGTGACTGAGATGGCTGGATTTTTGGTTCCTCGTCCTGACACAAGCAGCCATCGCAAATATTATCAACTTATAAATGCATCACAATCTGAAACAGAAAAAAATATTGTTAGTTGGGTTGTTAAAGAATGAAGTCAGAAAGCAATGTTCACTATTTAATTGTAATGCACTAATGCAGCTGTACGTTAGATTTTCGATAAATTTCACGCTAAAATTTACCTAGCAAAAGGTTGCAAAATATTGAAACTGAAATTATTTTCTGTTTATATACACTAAAATCTACCAAAAAAATGATGGGCCATTTGTTTTTGCTGATCTTCCCTCCTGTGACACACCCTACTGATATATACTATACATTTATCTCAAGGAAGTATTATGTAATACCTAGTAACATCTGGAATAGTACAATAGCATGGTGGTAATAAGAACCTCTCATAATGTTACCACGGTTATCACTTCACTATTTATTTATTTTATTAATTTACTAGCGGAATCGCCGCCCTCCGGGCGGCTCTTTCGCTAGGCCACGTAAGGACGCCACCCTCCGGGAGGCTTCACATTGTCTTACTGTAGTGCATTAAGGTGTCTGCTTTGATCCTGAATTTGTAATCGTCAGAAGGCATGTTTTCCAGGGCATTTTTAAATGACTATACATACGTGTTGCGCTCATGCAGCATTTCTTGGATAGATAGGACACTGTCATGTCTGACACCTTGAATGTTGCCACACCTGATAGTAGTCTGCTTTTCATGATCTCCCATGAAGTAGATTTGGAGGAACTTTGCCTGCTCATCTTCCAGTGGTAAGAGGGATCCTGCTTTGTGATAGACTTGACCCTGGGCTTTGAATGCGGGCATGTATCCGTGCTCACAAACTACTCTGGTAGCTCCAAAGGATGTCATCTGGAAGCATGAATTGTACTTCCGTATATTTTCCAAGAAGTGTTTTGACTCTGGTGTTGTTTCCAGCATGAGAGGCTTCAATGGTTGGGGTGGTTTTTCCAAATTTGGCAGTCTTACTTTCCCACGAGAGCAACACAGTCCAGCAGATTCCCCTTTGTACTTCTTTGCACCGCCAATGACAACAAAGGGATACTTTTCACATTCTATATATATATAACATCATCAATCATCACTACATATAACACCACCCATCATCACTACATATAACACCATCCATCATCACTACATATAACACCATTCATCATCACTACAGATCGGTAAAGTAGTTTCCGAGATTTTCGTGCGGATACACAGACAAACAGACAGACTTCTTTGTTTAATATAGATATAGATCATCACTACATATAATACACCCATCATGACTACATATAACAGCATCCATCATCACTACATATAACACCACCCATCATCACTACATATAACACCACCCATCATCACTACATAAAACACAATCCATCTTCATTACATATAACACCATCCATCATCACTACATATAACACCACCCATCATCACTAAAAATAACAACATCCATCATCACTACATATAACACCATCCATCATCAATACATATAACACCACCCATCATCACTACATATAACATCATCCATCATCACCACATATAACATCATCCATCATCACAACATATAACACCATCCATCATCACTACATATAACATCATCCATCATCACTACATATAACACCATCCATCATCATCACTCCATATAACACCAACCATCATCACTACAGATCGGTAAAGTAGGTTCCGAGATTCTCGTGCGAACACACAAACACACATACAGAACTTCTTTGTTATATATATATATATATATATATATATATATATATATATATATATATATATATATATATATATATATATATATATATATGTATATATATCCACTCTCACCTGTATTAAGCAACCTATATATGGAATTCTTTGAAAAGAAACTATTAAGTAATATTTTACCACCCTCAGCAGTCTGGTTTAGATATGTTGATGATGTATTATGTCTCTGGCCATGTAATGAGGACCTAAAAGTTTTCCTACCACAACTTAACAACTTAGCCCCCTCGATCAAATTCACTGTGGAATTAGAGCAAGACTGTAAATTGCCATTCCTAGACTGTCTGATACACAGAATAGGTAACACTTTTAAGTTCAGTATTTATAGAAAACCAACCAATGTGTGTTCATACATTCATTATTATTCTGCCCACCATAATAAAGTCAAACAGTCAGTATTTACAACAATGTTTTTACGTGCCTTGAGAATTTGCAGTCCGGAATTCATCGATGAGGAATACAAATATATATATAATATTGGCTCAAACCTTAAATACCCTAGATCTTTCATAGACAAATGCTTAAACATTACTAAGAAAACTTTTTATAGAACTGATCCCAAGCCCACCCATGACCATAAGGAATGTAATATGTTTTACTTAGGCCAGACAGGTAAAGATCTTGTAACTAGAATTAAACAACACAAATACAGTGTTAGGACAGGCCAGGAATCCAATGCTCTGTTTGTTCATTTGAGGGATAACAAGCATTGCATTGACTGGGATAATGCCCCCTCAATATTACCATGTAATTCAATTGATAGTAGGAACATCATAGAATCTAGTCTTATTAAACATACCGAAGCATTGAACATGAATTTGAGTAACGGCATGTACAAGCTGGACAACTTTGTAATTAAGAAGATTTGTGATCAGGTGAGAGGGCGGGTCACTGTCCCATCTGACCCAACCACCAACCGTTGTGTGCCATTTAAAGATTAGTAGGGTCATTACCTGACCATTGTGGACCTGGTCTCACCCTCCTCTGTATATATTCATCTTGTTTTGCATTACTCTATCTCGTCTGTACTCACCCCTGAAGATGTGAATTACACGAAAGCGCTTGGGAACTTCGTGTTTTCTTCTTTCCTGGTGGTTATCAGCATATACCTAGATCACGCGCACCTACAGTGATTTACTTGCATATATATATATATATATATATATATATATATATATATATATATATATATATATATATATATATATATATATACAGTATATATATATATATATATATATATATATATATATATATATATTTATATATATATATATATATATATGTAATATTCAGAAATTTCAGAGTAATTTCGAATGCCCCGCCATTAGCGGTACTGAGCGTTCAAGGTCGTCTGAGGGAAGAGAGCGCTCCCCGCACATAGTGGGAGATTGCGGAACTAGGCCTATATGATATTAAATGTAATTTACCGGATTAATAATGATGCGATTCATTAAGTTAAGGGACTATTATTGAATTTGAAATTATTATAGATCGTTTAGCAGTCTGAATAATGTTAAAGGGTGTCCCAAGGAGTTATTAGTTAGGCGGAAAATAGGTCACGTAGGCCTAAGCTAACGCCTTGAGAGGACACGAGGCGGGCTCTCTCTCAGTCCCGGATAGCACTCACACGAACAAGACGTCCCTGCGCGTCTGTCCCAGAAATAGTCACGTGGCCTAGTCACCTGTGCTGAAATATTGCAGTATAACAAGTAAGTCTCATTCGATCTCAGACAGGGTTAGATAGGGCAGTGATAAAGTAAACTAGAGCTAACAGTGAGTTCATTTCAGGGTTTCCGTGAGAACCCACTTGACTGGAGTTGACCCGGAGTTGACTGCGAGAGATTGACTGCCGTTTGAGACTGCCGTTGATGATTGAGGGTGGCGATTGTCGCCATTGGACCGAGCAAAGTAGGCCTGTCACTGTTTAGCGGGGTAGCAAAGGATCTCTTGAGTGAACGAGTGCTCCCGACAACTAAACGACACGGGACGCTAAAGCTTCTCTCAACTGTACAAGGTCTGATTGGCTCACTCCCGTCCGCTTTATGGACGCACTGGGAGTACACTGAGGCTATCTGAGTAGACTAATGGTCACACACTGAGACCGTGAGTCTAGGTCTCTAGGAGATACCTGGAGGAACATTTTCCCTCCCTTATTACGGGTGTAATTTAATAGTTTCTAGATAATTTTGATAATATTGTTTTGAATGTTTGTGCCATCAAGTGGAACCAGAGTGATACTGTGATTTGATTCTTTTAATGCCTCTGATTGTTCTTCATAATTCTGATCTCAGGTATAACCTTGTTCCCCAGAGTAGTGGTTAGGTTAGGTTAGGAAGTGTGCATCTGTTGGGGTGCTATAATTTTGTTGAGTGCCCTTAAGGCCTATTCATTGTAGAGTATTTAATTTCATATTTTATTACCATTTCCTTAGTGACTGATATAATTTTGTTGAGTGCCCTTAAGGCCTATTCATTGTACAGTATTTAATTTCTCATTTGTATTACCATTTCCTCAGTGACTGATATATTACTGTGTGAAAGCCTGTAAGGCCTGTTTCATGTGTGCACACAACAGTTCTTAATACTTCAAATTTATTGTTGCCTGAGTTTCTTCATAATTTCTAGATCCTGTATAACTTTTATTCCCCAGAGTAGTGTTTAAGTTCAAGCTAAGAGGTGGGCATATTGGTGTACCACTATTGGATTGTGTTTGTAGTGTTGGAGGGAATATAAGTGTCTAAATGTAACAGTGTGTCTCATTCATCCCAGTCACAGACGCTATCCTTCCACGGGTCACGGACAATTTATTTGTTAGTAGAGTAAGTGTTCTTGTGCTGGTTCGGGATTTTTCTCAAAGGGGCGCTTCCACTGCCATTACCATCTATTAATTTTAAATAAACCCCAAGTCAAGTGAGAAATTAAAGTCCAGTAAATTCCGACCGGTTACATATATATATATATATATATATATATATATATATATATATATATATATATATATATATATATATATATATATATATATATATGCAAGTAAATCACTGTAGGTGCGCGTGATCTAGGTATATGCTGATAACCACCAGGAAAGAAGAAAACACGAAGTTCCCAAGCGCTTTCGTGTAATTCACATCTTCAGGGGTGAGTACAGACCCCTGAAGATGTGAATTACACGAAAGCGCTTGGGAACCTCGTGTTTTCTTCTTTCCTGGTGGTTATCAGCATATATATATATATATATATATATATATATATATATATATATATATATATATATATATATATATATATATATATATATATATATATATATATATATATATATTTTTATGTTTTAATTTTTTTTTTATTTATATTATGAGTATATACATATATTACAATAGAATTGAAAAACATAAATATAATGGGGGAGCAGTACAACATGGGTTGTACAGTATTAAGGTTGAACAAGAGGACAGAGCTGTCATGATTATGTCCAGTTGGCAAATATGTTTATTGCAATGGTAATTTCTTATCTATTTTCATGATAATTTCAGATAAAACGGTTTTGATGGTACAAAAAAAGCAGGTACTGTAAATATAGTAGGTATTACAAGAAATATTAATACTTAGACAATAGATATCTTTTAAGAGATGATTTAAAGGAAGGGAGCGTAGTCTTTACTCGGATGGGTAGGAGTAAGTTGTTCCACACCTTCACGCTGTGATATTTTATGGAGGTCTGGGACTGAGAGGAGTGCATGGGTGGTGGTCTTAGTATCTCTGGGTGCCTTAAATTGTATCTCTGATTACTCCGGAACTGGAAATAATTATTGTCAAGCAAGTGATTGATAGATTTGTAAACAAAGAGGGCACAGCAGTTGGTGTTAATATCTTCGAATTTTAACTTTTCAATTTAGCAAATTTTTCGTTTGTGTGATCTGTTTTTTTTCAAGTAGGTCATTGTCCATACAACTCTCTTTTGTGCAGTAACCAGGAATTGTGTTTTTGAAGAATCAGAGGCCCCCATGGTATGAGGCAGTGTATCAGGTGTTGGTAAACAAGGTCATGATAGATTTCTTTCATTCTTGTGACTGTCGAGCGTAATACACGATACCGCACTGTTTATTGACTTTACTGTGAATGGCTTGTATGTGGTTTCTCCAGTTAAGTTTCTCATCAACAATAATTCCGAGGAATTTACATTTTTGTTCGCATTTGAGGACTGGTTTACCAAGGTACAGGGAGACCAAGTCTGGGGGTAAGTTTTTCCTTCCATGAAAGATCGTGTAGCGGGTTTTCTCACGGTTTAAGGTCAGTTTATTACGTATTACCCAGGTCCTGACTTTAGTCAAACCAGTGTTCATAGTTCTCATCAAGGAATGGAGGTCTCAGTTGCTGGCATAGAGATTACTATCGTCTGCAAATAAGTTGTATTTTATGAGTGTGCTGGCGTGGACTGTGTCCCTTATGTACAACAAAAACAGTACTGAACCGAGAATGGAACCTTGGGGGACGCCATACAAGATTGGCGAGGAGTCAGATTGGTGATTATTATAACAGATATCCTACATCCTGTTGGACACATATGACATAAACAAATTGTGTTATAGGCCCCTAACGCCGTAATGTTCAAGCTTTGAAAGGAGGATGGGATGGTCGACAGTATCGAAGGCTTTAGAGAGGGCCAAGAATATACCGACTGTGAACTGACTGTCATCAAATAATTTAAGATGTCATTAGTAAAGGATAGCAGAGCACTCTCAGTTGAACTTCTAGCTCTAAATCCAAACTGGGAGTCTGTAAAGATGTTATTGGCATTGCAGAAAGAATTTAGTCTACTACATGCTAGCTTCTCCAGTATCTTACTCAAGGCTGGGAGGACTGATATGGGGCTGTAATTCTTGAAGAGACCTTTGTCCCCAGATTTTTTATATGCTGGGTGAATTTTAGCAATTTTCAGTTTATCCGGATGGATACCACTAGTGAAGGAGGAGTTACAGATGTTTAGGATAACAGGTAGTAATAAGTGGGCTACTTTCTTAATGATGCTCATTGGTATACAGTATTGTCTTCGCCTGCTGCTGTATCTTTGGACATTTTTATGATGGCCAGTAATTCATCTGCTGTGACAGGGGATAAGAACAGCTCATTTTGCTGTCAGTTTTGAAGGAAGGCTCTAAATTCCTCATGGTGATCAGGGATGCTCTCTGCAAGATTCTTGCCAACATTAATAAAATATTTTTTGAAGTGTTTGGCAATGAGGGAGGGTTCCGTTACAACTGAATCATTTATCATAAAAGCTGAGTAGGGGGCCGAAGGCTGAATGTTCCTGTTCTGAATAGAATTTATGACATTCCAGGTTTTCTTGCCGTCGCCTGATGCTGACTGGAGCTTATTTGTATAATAGCTATGTCTGGCATTTCTAACTGCTTGAGTTACTCTATTTCTGATACTTCGATAAGCATCACCGAACGTCATGGTTTTTTTTGCAAATTTCCCTTGGAGTTTGTGCTTTTCTTTTATCATTATCTTAATTTTGCTTGTGACAAAGGGTTTGGAAATGGATACAGCTTTCACTGACTTAGTCTTGAGCAGGAAGCATTTATCAAAGCAAGCATTGAAGATGCAAGAGAAGTTGCAGCTGTTCACGTTAGGGTTGTCGGAGGCATAGACAAGATCCCAGTTTGCATTCATTTGTTGTTTTCAAAAAGGAGCATGTTGTCGGTGCAGTAGTCTCTGTATTGTATTGAGACTCTAATAGACTTTTCAGGTTTTGTGGCTGTTTTATTCATAGCAAAAACTGGGAAGTGATCTGAGATATTGTTATAAATAATTCCACTTGCAAGAGTGTTAGGAGTGGAAGAGGTGGCAGTTACTCTATGGGTTTGTGTATCAGCCCCTTTTATTCTTTATATAAATATCAGGGAAATACATTGTCTTTATATAATCATATCACCCCCTGTAACTTTCCACTGGCTATGAGGTGACATGATCATATCACGTGATGGGCAGGTTCCTTGAGGCGCGGCCCAGAGACTGTTTAGGTTAGCATTTTAAAAGGCCGGTGCCCTGCGGCATTGTTTCTCAACCCCTCACACAGATCGGACGTATTTAGAAGGTCTATTTACATAGCCTCCGTCCTTCTCTTAACACTCATAGCTACAGTGATAAGTTACTGTGATATACATTCGGAACTGTATCCTTGATAGTTCCTAAATAAAAGGATAACAGACAATTGGGTTTCGTTACCAAAAACCCTCTATATTATAAATGTTCCAGCCTCATTAACCTAGACAAACTCAGCAGTCAAAGGGAATAGAACATTCGGTTATAGTGTTGAAGATTAGAATGACAGGTAGCAAGAAGGTCTAATACTGAGATGTCGGTTTCTGATTTTAAGAGATCAAGGTTGAAATCTCCTGTAATGTAGCAACGTTTCCTCTCTTAACTTATGATAGTGATCTGTAATGTAGCAACGTTTCCTCTCTTAACTTATGATAGTGATAAGCTCCGAAAATTTATAAGGAAAATTCCTTACAATAGTGTGGGGTCTTCTGTAGATTACTCATACTAGGATATTTCGTGTGTCGTTACGTAATTCAATGAAAACACTGTCCAGTGTCCATGTACTCCCCCTGAACCTTTAAATCATCTCTTACAGAAGTGTTATACTTGATATCAACATATTGGGCGACACCACCACTGTGTGTGACGTGTTAATGCAGTGTCTATTATAATTAGGAATGTTATACAAATGTTCTATATCGTTAGTGAGTTTGGTCTCACAGAACCCAAGTACGTCAAATTTGTGGGCAATAGAAGATAAACACTGATCTTAAAAGGTATCTAGATGAAGGGGAATACTGCTGATGTTATGGCTAATCAAGGAGAAGGAATGAGGTAGTATAAGACTAGAACTAAACTCGGGAGAGTCAGGAAAGTAATAGTTACAGTTGGGGTTGGAGTAACCCAGTGAGTTTTGTAGAAAGGCATCACGATCGATATAAGAGAGTATTGTGTCGACGCCAAGGGTAAATGGGGTGTAACACATACGATCTAGCACATCTAAGGGAATGACACTAGCATCATCATTGTGAGAACATTGATACTGATTAAGGAACAGTAGAAACTCGGGGTCACTGAGGTGTCAAAAAGGAAATTCTATAAAAATTATAATAGGTGGGGGTGATTCCCAGATAGAGTGCATGACTACGCTTTTGGTATGATTGATGGTGACCTTGTTCTCCGTAGTCCATGCCTGTAGTCTGTCAAGGGTGCCTTAAGAAGAACATAAGAATGGAGGAAACTGCAGCGGGCCTAATGGCCCATACTGGGCAGTCCCATTTACACCCAACCCCTATTGCTCATATATCCATCCAACTTACGTTTGAAGTTATCCAGCGTATTCGATTAATCATGATATTTGGTAACTTGTTCCACTCGTCTACTACTCTATTTCCAAACCAATGTTCACCTATTTCGCACCTAAATCTAAATTTGTTTAAATTAAAACCATTGTTTCGAGTTCGCTCCTAGTTGGATAGTTTGAGTACCTTTGTAATGTCCCCTTTGTTCAGCCCTGACTTTTATTTATACACCTCAATCATGTCGCCCCTCAACTCTACGTCTCTGGAGGGAGTGCAAATTAAGATGCTTTAACCTGTCTCTGTACTCAAGGTTCCTAATGCCCGGGATTAGTCTTGTCATTCTCCTCTGAAATCTTTCCAAGGATCCTATATCCATTCTGTAATACGGTGACCAAAATTGAACTGCGAATCCAAGTGAGGTCACACAAGCGCAAGATATAGTTTTCAAATGACCTCGCTAGTCTTGTAACTAACACTCCTTTGTATGAACAAAAGTACTTTATTAGCCTTGTTTCGAGCAAAAACACAATGTTTACTTGGCTTAAGATTCCTACTTATCAATACTCCTAAATCTCTCTCGCAGTCAGATTTCTCAATTGTAAAGGCCTGGAACTTAGGGATAGAAATCCCTTACCAGGCTAATCAGGATCTTAATAAAGGAAAGTCAAGGACCATGGTTTTCCGAGGAATAACAAACAACGGTTTGAGATTGGCATCTCTTTACTATAAAAATATAACACAAAACTCTGACACCACTCAACAAACATCAAATAATTACTGGAGTCAAACAATTAATGGAAGCAACAATTAAAGGAATCAAACAAATAATGGGAGTCAGCAATTAATGGATTCAAACAATGAACAAATATTTCCTACGGCAGTGGCCCTGGGGGAAGGTTCTGGAACACGGCGATGCACACTCAGGATAGGGAAGCGTCCACTTGAATTCCACACTCAGCGACGTCTTGAAAAGGCAGGAGAACACCGGGGCACCGACGGAATGTGATGAACTGATGGTCGTGGTATGCGGTAGTGGTAGATGACCAGAGAGTTGGCAGTTGATAGGTGAAGGTCTGGGAACACAGCCCACGAGTCCAGGACCTATGATGAGATCACAGCCAGAATTTGACGGACAGCAGGGTAGCTAGATACTGACGGTATGGCGGCTGGGTTGAATCTGCCGGTGATGCAGATAATCGCTGCTGTTCTCACCTCTGTCCAACCACCCCAAGTGTCGTCTGCACCAGCAAACGAGCGAGTTAGCAGCGGTAACTAGCCGGAGGATCGTTTCCGCCCTTACACTGCTCCCCCAACAAAAATCTACTGTAAGGTAGATAAAAACTTAAGATTAGTACACAAAGCATAATCATCTTACAACAAATGCCTAAATACACATTGCACAATAAAGAAGGGTCATAGAAAAGAATAGGTGGTAACTTGATGTCCAAAACGTAAGGCCGTATCAAGGAACTGCACGTGGGGTCCACTTCAGTCCAAGTTTAAGTTTGGGCCTATTTCCTGTCGTAGAGGATTCTTCTATCTCGTCAGGTGTTGGCAGCAACTGGCAACCGAGATCAACAGACTCTGGCGTCCGAACTTCACAGGAACTCTTGCAGGGTAGTGCCTCGACTAACTCCAGCTTGGGGACGTCGTCAAGGACACGAGCAATGTGGGTCCTGCAATTATATTGCTTTAACAAATTAGCTTGATATAATTTAGGCTTCTTAGAGGAAGGGGGTGAGAATCGTCCAACAAAATCTATGGCTACCCGAGAAGATGGTTCTGCAACGACGGGTAAGGGTTTAAGTGGAACAGGACGGACTCTACCCTTGGCGGACATACATGGGCACTGATCACAACTCCTACAAAAAGCTCTAATATCCACTCCCATACCTGGCCAGTAAAACTGAACAGCAACCTTCCTATAAGTTTTCCTACGAGAACAGTGACTTACAAGAGAGCTCTTGTGAGCTACAGAGAGAATGTTACTACGACAAACAGCAGGGACAACAAGTAAAAACCGACCTACTTTAGCTGGTCGCTTGGATGACACACAAGACCTGTGTAACACCCCATTAATAGAAACAAACTTATAAACCGACCCATCTCTCACCTGATCCTCCTCCCCGGAAGTCGCCTTCTCCCTTACCCGCTTCAGAGTGGCACACGAGTCTTGAAGCTTGGCGAACTCCTTGGGCGTCACAGTCAGTGGCAACAAATTCGGCAGAATCAGGGGATGCGGTCGTTTCACCTTCGCCGTCCGTGGCCCTACAGGTTGGACCTTGGCGGCAGGCGTGGCGGCGTGAGAGGGTGGTGAGGCGACCTCGGCAGGTGGCGAGTCGTCGTCGTCAGCAGGTGGCGTGAGGACTGGTGCTGGTGGTGAGGAGACTGGTGCTGGTGGCGAGGAGAGTTTTAACGTTTCCGGGTCGTTAGGGTCACGAACAACGGGAACATTTTCAATTAGGACACTAGCAAATTTAACGGGAGCTCTTACCACATTAGACCACCCAGTGAAATAGGGGCAACGCAGGTAGCACCTAACAACAGGGAACTGGTCAACACGACCTAAATAATCGGCGACACTAACCTTCGGGCTGCTGGAGATGTCAGCGTCAGGCAGGGCTTCTTCAGAGACAATAATGCACGAGCAACCAGTGTCCCTGATGAAAGTAGATGCCCTAGACCCATTGATTGTTCCACTGACACAATAACGGGGGCAGCTCCTGACCTCCAAACAGAATCCGACCTTGTTGCTGGGTTGATGAGTGTCAGCAGTCTTGAAGGCGAGGGGATTCCTGGGACAGCGAGAACGAATGTGCCCTTCTTCTCCGCAGCTGTGACACGGCACGGCTGGTGAACTACTCTTGTGTACTCCTGGGGATGGTTCCTCGGAGGACGGAGGCTTCGCAATCTTCACTACAGGAGGGGAAGACTTGGGGTAGGCGTTGCGAGCAGACGCCCAGTTGTCGGCAAGATGCACAGCTTCTCCAAGCGTCGCTGGCTGGTGTTCTTTGATGAAAATTCTCAAGTCTGGAGGTAGAGAAGACAAAAACTGATCTAATATCATGAAGTTAGAGAGAGACTCAAAGGTTTATTCAACCCCTGAGGTCTCCAGCCATTGTTGAAATAAACGACCCAGGTGAATCGAAAACTGCTGGTACGTTTCTCCCGCTCTAATCTTCGTTCTGCGGAAATCAGCACGATAACCGTCAGAAGTCTTGCAAAATCCTCGCAAGAGAGCTTGCTTCAACAAGAAGTAATCTCGGGTGATGTCAGCAGACAGGGACGTGTAAATTTCTACCGGCTTACCACTCAGTAGGCTACCCAACCTTACAGCATAGCTATCTGGGGCTACACCAAGAAGCTCAGCTACCCGCTCAAACCTAACAAGGTAGGAGGCGATGTCTTCTCCTTCACGGTACACAGGCAAGCTGGGTTTTACCACATTGTCTTGTATATGGCCAGAGGATGCTGGTCTACTTGAAGCATTAGTCCTAGCCAGTTCTAGGTCCTTTTCTGCCTGCAACTTAGCTAATTCGAACTCTCTTTCTCTCTGACGTCCCTCCAACTCTCTTTCTCTCTGACGTTCCTCCAACTCTCTCCCTTTCTGAAGTTCCTCTCTCTCTCTCTCTCTCTTTCTGACGTTCCTCTCCCTCTCTCTCTTTCTGACGTTCCTCTCTCTCTTTCTGACGTGCCTCTCTCTCTCTCTGACGTGCCTCTCTCTCGGCATTCTGTTGGGTGACCACATACTGACCAATGTCATTACCTGTCAGACCCAGGACCACCGCTTGACCTTTCCACACCTCAAAACCAGACATAATGATCCGAAAGGCCAAGAACAAAGGAAAAAACAAACAACTTACCCCGCAAATAGCCAAAGGTAACTCACCTAGTGGCTCAATCAGACCAGTAAATGATTTGATCCGACTGGAGGGAACGTCGTTCCGCACCCAGCCCAGCTGAATCACCTCAGGGTAACGAAACCGCACCAGGTGAAACAACAACATATATGCTATGACAGCATCCACCATGCACCCCAACCAACACTAATTAACTTCCCCACCTACAAGGGAGAGCAACAAAATTAGCACACAGAAGGAAGGGATAACCACTGAACAACACTTGCTTCCGGGCCACAGACAGCAAGGTGGTGCGCTCACGGCGACTTACAACAACACCGGAACGAGTGTTAAACCTCAGAAACCAAAGGTCAGAGACAATCCTGGCAAGGTCGCCACTTGTAAAGGCCTGGGACTTAGGGATAGAAATCCCTTACCAGGCTAATCAGGATCTTAATAAAGGAAAGTCAAGGACCATGGTTTTCCGAGGAATAACAAACAACGGTTTGAGATTGGCATCTCTTTACTATAAAAATATAACACAAAACTCTGACACCACTCAACAAACATCAAATAATTACGGGAGTCAAACAATTAATGGAAGCAACAATTAAAGGAATCAAACAAATAATGGGAGTCAGCAATTAATGGATTCAAACAATGAACAAATATTTCCTACGACAGTTGCCCTGGGGGAAGGTTCTGGAACACGGTGATGCACACTCAGGAATTCCACACTCAGCCACGTCTTGAAAAGGCAGGAGAACACGGGGGCACCGACGGAATGTGATGAACTGATGGTCGTGGTATGAGGTAGTGGTAGATGACCAGAGAGTTGGCAGTTGATAGGTGAAGGTCTGGGAACACAGCCCACGAGTCCAGGACCTATGATGAGATCACAGCCAGAATTTGACGGACAGCAGGGTAGCTAGATACTGACGGTATGGCGGCTGGGTTGAATCTGCCGGTGATGCAGATAATCACTGCTGTTCTCACCTCTGTCCAACCACCCCAAGTGTCGTCTGCACCAGCAAACGAGCGAGTTAGCAGCGGTAACTAGCCGGAGGATGGTTTCCACCCTTACATCAATAACATGGATTTTCATCTGGAATCTGGTTTCCCTGTTTACATCTCCTATACTGAGTACTTTACACTTGTCCACATTGAATTTCATCTGCCATTTTTCAGAGCATTCAAAATTTTTTTTACATCTTCCTGTAGTATTGCCGAGTCCTTGTCAGATTTAATTACACGTCCTATTTTAGTGTCATCAGCAAATTTACTTATGTTGCTGTCTACGCCGATATCTATGCCGTTTATGTATATAATAAATAATAATGGTCCACCTACTGAGCCTTGGGGAACTCCACTAGTGACGTTGCTCCAATGGGATTTAGTGCGGTTCATGGTCACTCACTGTTTCCTGTTCTGTGACCACTCCTTAATGCTTTTTAGAATATCTCCTTTAATACCATGAGCCTCCCCTATACTTATTAGTCTTTCGTGGGGGACTCTGTCTAAGGCTTTGCTAAAATCGAGATATACCACATCATAACTGTGCCCCTCGTCCACTGATTCGAAAACAGCTGTAAAGAATGTTAATGTTGGGAATCATTGATCAATTTGTGCTTCTCCAGGTTATTTTGAATAGGGTTTGAAATGATTGCTTCCAGTAATTGGCCTACAATTGATGTTAGACTGATTAGACGGTAGTTAGAGGATAAAGATCTACCTCCCTTCTTGAAAATCCGTATCACCCTATTACATTCGCTATCCTCCAGGATTCTGGTACTACACCTGATTTTAAGGTCATGTTAAACAACTTTGCTAAGGGCACACTAAGCTCTTCCTTAGATTCCTTAGGTACTCTGGCAAATATCTCATCAGGACCTGGTGACTTAATAGGCCTTAGTTTGTCTATTTGCTTACTAACATCGTTTCTAGTCACTACTATCTCTCTTAATTTATTTTCTTCACTATCTCTGTATAGAGTCGGTGTCTCAGGTATCATGATTAAATTTTCGGTGGTGAAAACTGTTGAAAAATATTTTTTTCAGATCATTGCTCATTCCTCCGTCGTTATCAGTTAGCTCGCCAGTATCTGACTGTATTGGTCCAATCTTGTCTTGTGTTTTAGTTTGGTACATTTGATAGAATCCCTTGGAGTTTGACTTCACCTCCCTTGCTATCTTCAGTTCATTATTCCTCTTTGCTTTTCTTATCTCTGTCTTAACCCTGCCGGCCAATACCTTATAGTAATCTCGGAGGTAATTTCACCACGATTTATTCTCCTATCTATAGCCTTGCTTTGTCCAGTAATGTTCTTTAAATATTTATTTATCCATTTAGGGTCATTGTTGTTTAATCTTATTTTTTGTATAGTACCTTCTGCCTTTGTGCATTAAGTAACTCATTATTTAAATTGTCGTATAACTCGGCAACCTCAGTTCTCGTTATCAGGTTATTCTCAACCATCAGGATTCCGGGAAAGGTGAGTTCGCCCTCTGTGGGTACATTGTGTGAGGTCACCTCATGTGAGGTCATGTTATTCACCCCTCTCAGCTGCCTCTTCAAACTATCAAAGTTTGCTTTTCTGAAATATGGGACTTTAGTAGAATTTTTCTTGCGGCTGCTCTGTAATTCTATCTGGAATCTAATTTCTTTGTGATTGCTGTTAAAAAGTTCGTCCCCTACCTCAACGTTACTATTGAGGTTTTCTCTGTTTGACAGAACTAAGTCGAGTATATTATTACACTTGGTGGGTTCGGTTATGTGTTGACTTAGGAAACAATCCTGGATTGTTTCAAGAAAATCCTCTGATTCTGAGTTTCTCTTAAGGTCAATCCAATCTATTTGGCTAGAGTTCAAGTCGCCTACTATACAAACTTTGCTATGTATGGAAGCCCTGTGCATTTTGTCCAAAATAAGTCGCTCATTAACTCTATCAAGATTAGGAGGTCTATATATTACTCTGTGATAAATTTTTCCCTATCATCGATTAATTCTATCCAAATTGTTTCTGTATTCCTCTCAGTTTTTATTTCCTTATCTATTTCACACTTCACATTACCCCTGACATAGATTGCTACTCCTCTTCCTTTCCTAATCTGCCTATCGGTATGGAATAATTTGTAAACTGCAATTTGGTATTCGACAGGTAACTCACGTGAGTCTAGGTTTATCCATGTTTCGGTGAATGCTATTACTATATCGATTTTTTCGGTACATACCAAGGCCCTAATATCATCCATTTTATTTCTCATACTTCTACTGTTTGCATAGTAGACATTTAAGTTAGTCGTGTTCTCAGTCCTCTCATTATCGAGTTTAGGTTTTAACTCCCTGCCTAATTTATTTTTGTCATAATTTCTAGCACTATTTCCCTGTAACCTTTCACCCTGTTTACCGGCTCCCACTGCAGTCTCCTCCACCGCCGTGCTCATATGTTCCCCTAGCAGTTTAAAGACTTTGACATCTTTTGAACTGCCCTCTCAAGACACCCAGCCAGGGTTGCCACCCCATCCCTAGACAGATGCACCCCATCCCTAGGATAAGGGTCCCTTCTGCTGTAGAAGTTGCCCCAGTTGTCAATGAATGGGACTGATATTGACTTGCAATATCTGTCAAGATGGGCGTTGACACCACCTGCCCTTGACAACCATGCACTGCCAACTCTCCTTCTAGTCAGGTCACCACATATGATAGGGATCCCTACTTTAGACCTAATACGTTCAATAACTGTCTTGAACTTATCAAGGAGCTCCTCACTCCTACACTGGCCAATATCATTGCCTCCTGCACTGAGGCAGATAATGGGTTTGTTCCATTACCAGATAAGATATTGTCCATCCTGTCAACTATATCCCCCCCCCCCCCAGCTCCTGGCAAACACACCCTTATCCTATTTTTATTTTTACCACTAAAAGCTCTGTCCAGGTACCATACCTGGGAGTCGCCAACAATTAAGGTTTTTGTACCTTCCTTGTCAGCCTTGTCCCTGACTATGCTAACGTCCAATTCGTCTATCAAAGGACTGAAAGAGTTGGTACACTTAGCTGTTGTTGTCCTATCCTTAGTGAGTGTTTTTACCACCTTGGTGTGTTTTTTCACCACCAGTTTTGCCATCCGTCTCCTCACAACCTTCCATTCGCCTGAGTTTTCGTCAGACATGGGCTTTCCCTGTCTAGTTTCTTCCTTCATCCTCGCTCTCTCTTCCTGTATTTCTTTTTTATTTTTTTGTATTTATTTATTTTTTATTCGGCACCCCTCTACATCCTGTGCAAGGTGAAGCGCAGATGCGCTTACATCGCCCATCTGGGAAGCATGCTAAGTTCATGCTTGCCTTTATGTCTCATGAGTTAAGGGCGTAGAAGCCTGAAGGGTCAGAGGTTTTTTGTCAAGGGCATAGAAGCCTGAAGAGTCATAGGTTTTTGTCAGCAAGTTATTGGAAGCTCCAACAACTTTCCCGGAATACGAATTCGCAACTTTTCGATTTACAACAGGTTCCTACTTTACTGCTAGGTGAACAGGGTCCAATGGGGGCTAGGAAGTGTGTCGAAACATCTTTCCACCGGCCCGGGAATCGAACCCGTGACATCTCACTTGCGTGGCAAGAGCAGTACCGCTCTACCACCAGCCCCCTTCCTTTAATTTAAAGTTTTCTTCTTTGACCTTCCCTAACTCGGCCCTCTGAAGGGCACAGCCCTGTTCACAAATAGCACTAGCCATTACTGACACTTGATCCCCGGGAGCTAAGCCGCTGTGACCTTCCCTCTAGTGAGGTCAGAACACAACTTGTAGCGATGAGTAGTCCGGTGAGGTGTTGTCCACTGTAACCCCCACAGTGCAGTCATCCACGTACTTCCACCTGTGAGGAGTGTCCGATAGAGCGTCGTTGATCAGGATTAGGAAGCACAGTGGTCCCACCTTGGTCCCCTGGGGAACACCGCAGGTGAGGTGTTGGAATGTGGAGACAGAGCCCTGGTACCTGACTGCCCGACGACGCTACTCAGGAATTCAGTGAGCCATGAGACCAGGTTGGTGGGCAGGCCTAGTGCAATGGCCTTGCCTTGCTGATAACAGTGCAGTGATCAACAAGGTCAAAAGCCTTCCTGAATTCAACAAGGGCAACGGCCAGTGATGTCTTATGTTTCTCCAGGTTTTTGTGCAGAAAATCCAGGAAACTAACTCAGCAATGTGATGTAGAGGAGGTCCTCATATTGCCAAATTGCTGTGGATCAATTGGCTGATAAATACTAGCAACTGACCATTCAAAAAAAAAGTCTTCACAGAGTAGACTGGTATGGGGGTAATGGCAACTGGCCTGAGGTCACTTGGGACTGTGGGGTGGGGACCTTGGGGATAGGGGTGACAAATGCGGTTTTCCATTCATTAGGGCATTTGCTTTGTCTGAGGGATTCATTAATAATTATTAATGCATTATAATTGAACAGAGGGGGTGGGGGGGGTGGCAAGTTCGACTGCAAACTCCTTGCAAATTTTGATTGGGAGGTCAATTGGAGTTGTGGAGCATTTGGATTTAAATTTCAGGAGTTTGTTGGTAATATCAAATGGTTGAACACTGGGAGGGGAGGAAGGGGAAGGTAAGTAGGCCGAGAGAAGAGTGAGGACAAGATTGGGGAGGGTATGACATATGGTAGCAAAGTGGCTATTAATTATCTCAGTTGCCTCCTCACTAGGTGAATGAGAGATAAAAAGAAATGTGGGAGACTGACGGTTAAGACCACAGAGATCTTTTACCTTACAGGGTACCACTGACTGATGCCGACCTCCTTGAGGCCGTGCACTTTCTTGGGATAATAAGACTTCTTGGCTGACTTGATTTCCCTGATGACCTGGTTACGTAGACTTTGAGTACAGGCGGTTGTTGGTGTAGTATGCCTTGTTGCGCTGCTCAATTAGTCTTTTGATATGGGGTGTAATTCACGGGACATCATCTGGGTGGATCCTCAGTGTCTTGGCTGGAAAGAAGTGGTGGTAGGCTTTGGTGATAGTGTCCAGGTAATTATCCCACTTGTTCTGCACATCGTCTACCGTGATCACTTCAGTCCAGGGATAAAGGGTCACTCATTGTCGGAAACGTCGTATGGCAGAGTCAGGGGTAGGTCGGTAAGTCCTGTTGACAACTGGCGGTCGTGAGAGGGTAGGTGTAGGTGACAACAGTAGAGACAGGTGGGTGCTCCTCCCCATGGGGAGCAGCGGCTGGGGGGGAAGGTAGTGGCTGCCGAGATCAGTCATGCTGAGGCCCAGGGTGGAATTCCCATGTGTAGGAAAGTCAACTATTTGTGCAAATGGAGGTGTTGGGTGATGTTGCTGATGTCTAACTCATTAAAGTCACCGCATATCACTAGCTTAGCACATAGAAATCTGGATCTCAGGGAGTCAGCAGTGTCTATTATATGAGTAAACAGTGCATTGGCGGTAGTACTGTGTGTGTGTGTGTGTGTGTGTGGTTGACCTGACGTCATATTGTGACATCACAGCTAAGCTGATTTCTGACTTTCTCTTCCTACTATGACCTTATCCAAGAAAGCCCAGGTGTATGCTAGAGCATCCCTGTCATCACAGCTTGTTAGGTTCTGAATAATAAGTTCTATATACAGGAGAGAACACAAACACCTGTATAGTTTTGTAGGTTCGGTTTACTGGATAAGAGTATGTACACAGAGGGAAGCAGCACTCTCCCCGGCTAGGCTCCTGCTGGTCAACTGCTATAGGCGACGTATGGCAAGTGATACATTAGCAGCTTCCATACGTCGCCAGGCACATTAATTAAGCGTGTGGGATATGGTAATAACATTGCCACACGCTGCTAGCTAGGCTGAATAAATAATACATAAATGGAGCACATACATAATATACATACATGATATATAATCCAGCATACATAATATACATACACAGCTGATCTCTCATATTTCTATTGGTCTACTCTCATATGAATCGTGCAACAAACTGAAGTGAAAATTTTATATGAATACGAAACATGGCAAATTGACAGGGTTCTTAAACACCACTGGATGGCGAAGGATGCGGGCAAAAGACATTTAAACGGACACAAGTGATCTGTGAGTTGATATACACAATAAATTGGAATGTTTTAAATTTGTATTTAACTTATTCCAAAAAAACGGGCAAAAAATTTCGTTCAAATTTTGTACGGACAAGTAGAAACGTAAATTTTAAAAGCCACTTGCCCGGGAAAGTAAATGTTTCACATAATTTGCTCAGCCCATAAGAAATACTTTCCATATGGTAGACCTTTCTCCTCCATCGAGGGACTTTTGTTTTCTTGAGAAAAAAGAAGCTAACAGATAACACCGATTGTTTGTTTAGAGCCGGTGGCACAAGTAGAACACTTACTATCTGACCAATACCACCTCGACACCACAACCCAGTTTTGTTTCTCACACACCCTACCCCAAGTATGAACTAAGGAGTCCTGGTTTCTCAGAACTCTCCCGTAATTAAGAGTTGTTTCCTTATCCAGTCACTCTGCCCTTTTCAAAGCGTTCAGGCCTCCTTTCTGCATCATACGTGGTCACACAACATTGTAAGTGGAATCAGAGCTATGGAATTTCGAATTATGAATTTTGCCGCGGGCAGCAGCTACTTTATTTTGCACCCCATACTCACCCTGTGAGCGGTAGCTCAGAAAGGATTACAGAGTATTGGCCACAAAGGGTGTTTATATGACCCTAGTGATTTTGATATTATGGCAATGAATGTTATTGAGTATTTCCAGTACATTGTTTGTCTAACTCGGTACATAGAATTTTGATTAGGTGCTAGATGCGAAGTGTGGATATAGCCTTAGTATATCAGTTATCTTGTCATCAGAGATAAAGTGCTGTGCCATTGCATACACAGTGTGCTTGGATCTACCACTATAAGGTTCCATTTTTTTCAGTCTAAGATGTACACTGTAGTGTTGGCGTGTGTGGCCATATGTCTGGCCAAACACTTTACATTTAGTTATGATCACATCTTCCTGCGAGCCATACTGCCAGAAGTACTTATATCCTAACCTTAGTCTAGTGGTTGCAACATATTGTAATCTAGTGATCTTGTTACTTGCTTCATATACATATTTTATTAGATGCATCTCATCATGGTAAACAATTGACTGGCTAGTGCCTGTTTGCACTTGACTACTGGATTCAAATTCATCAGAAAGCTCTTATCTGATTACAGTTATTAAGGTTCTGTTTGACAGTCCTAGATTGTACTCAACATTGTCATTGTTAGACGCAAGTTTAGCTAAGGCATCAACTCTATCATTGTCATGGTTTTTCAAAGTAATGGTCTAAGTGTGGATTATATTATATAAAGATTATAATATATTGTGTGTCTTATATTTCTTATCGTAGAGTTACTTACCAGAGATTATGGTGTATCTACTTAGAAATTCCACCCGACACTCCATGATTTATACTTGATAAATGATGATTTAATGAGTTCCATTAATTTCCAACATCCATCTAAGTTATTGGTTATACTTTGTCATAACCAATCAGTCATTACCTTTAGTAATAATAAGATAGGATCACAGATACGGGCAGATAATTGCACTTACATTTATTTGGCAAGCTTCCATACAATGATTTACAGTTTGCATGGATATTAGGGTGTGTCAATTTTGTCAACATGTTAAAAATCAAATTTGGTAGTCAAAATATTGTGCCTCTTTATGTCTAAACTTGAGATTAGCAAACAAAAATGAATTGAAATAACCCTCACCTACATCAATTATACCATAAAGTTTCAAATATCAGTATTTCAACAAATTAATGAGACTTGATTAGAATTATTCACTTGATATTAACTAATCCCATGTAAGCATACGGATTATGGAGTATTTTATGGTTCTATTGCTTGTGTACAATATGCATGTCAGAACATGAACATGAACAGGCTCTCCGTGTGGGACAGTTTAATTCTTGTTTTGACTTGTACCAAGCGTGAGGATAAGGCGCCCGGCTCACTCTCCTTCTAGATATCATAGACGGTGGTTTGCTCTCATTGCACATGCACCTACTCTACCAGACAAATTCTACATTTTAATTATTGTAAGTAGGGCATATTGATTGTCGCAGTTACTTATATCATTGTATAAAACATTATGTTCTAAGAAATTATTATGTTATTTCTGTTACAGCATTTTTGATAAACAAATTGATATTTTTTGAAACAACAATTGAATTATGAAACATTGAAATATTTTTCTATTTGTCAGATAGTGTGAAGATGTCAAAATTGAAGACAAGAAGTCAGTTGTCAACCCACTTGAGCCTGCTGGTTGGTAAAGGGAAGGAGCTTCCTGTATCAGAACTTCCAACAGTGAGAGACATGCTAAGATTAGGGTTACTCCTTCGAGAAAAAAATGCAGAGGACAGAAGGAACTATACAGATAAAGAACTCATAAATGACATGATAGTCCCTCTTCTGCATCATTGGATAAAAGCTAATGCACTATTCAAACCACCTATGATTAATCAGTGTCGAACTATTGAGCTAAAACTAACGAAATTATGGCACCAAGCAGTTGAAACATCACTTGGTAAAGGAAACTTGGCCAGGAAAAATGAATTTCTGCACACACTTGATACTCTGTTTGACATTTTGACCTGCAAGTGCTCCATACAATTATGTTCTGAATCCAATTGTTCTCACTCAGGTAAGAGAGAAAATAATTCCCACATTGATTGTGGTTGTCCTCGTGAAAAGAAGATCCCTGTTTTAGAGCTTGAATTTATAAAGGCACAGAGGACAAAGGCAGAAGGCCAAGGAAGTATGCAAATGGGTTCAATAGATTATTCAGAAACAAAGAAGCAGATTGCTAATGCCAAGAAGAGAGAACAAATCCGAGAGAGGGAACAAAAGAAGAAAATGAAGAGTGAAGAAGCCATCCAAAGAGAGGAAGAGCTGTGTCAAGATGTTTATCACTTCTTTGATAGTTCTTCTGATGAACAGGAAGCAACATCAGATGATAGTTCCAAAGAGCCATCTGAACCTTTACCAAAGAAAATGAAATACAACACAAGAAATATTTTAAACATTGCTTTAGCTAGTATTCGCCACCATGCTGGACTTCGTGAGGCTGCAGAAATTGCAACTGCCGCTTGGATAGATGCAGGCCTCATCAGCCGAGAGGATGTATCTTTGGTGATAGATCATAATAAAATTAGAAGAGCACAAGAAAAAATAATGAAGGAAATATCTGATCAGCATGAAAAAGATTTAAGCGAGGGAGGTCTCTCCTGTCTTTTGTTTGATGGAAGAATAGATGACACAAAAGTTTTGCTAGAAGTAGAGGGAGTGAACAGAAAGTTTCCAGGTCTCATCAAAGAAGAACACTACTCTGTCTGTTCTGAGCCTGGTGGTCGGTTTTTGTTTCACTTTGCTCCTGAAACTGAAGTAGAAGGGAAGAAACATGCAGAGGTCATTGCTGATCATATTTTATGTTGGGTTCAGGAGAGAGGACTTGGCAGTTCACTGCCGGCTGTTGGTGGAGATTCAACTGCAGTGAACACCGGATGGCAGGGGGGTGTAATGACGCATTTAGAGAAAAAACTAGGAAGAAGACTTGTTTGGATTGTATGTGATTTACATACAGGCGAGCTACCTCTTCGTCATCTCATCCAGGAACTTGATGGTCCTACAAAGAGCAACAACAAGTGGTCAGGTCCCCTTGGCATCATGCTGGATGAAGCAACACAACTAGAAATAAATACAACCTTTCCAAAGGTCGAAGTTGGCCCTCCCCTTCCGGCGTTGTCTGAAGGAGTCATCAAAGATCTCAGCACAGATCAATCCTATGCTTATCGTATTGCCCAAGCAATAAGATCAGGAGAAGTGCCTCAGTCATTGGCTCTCTTGGAGATTGGACCTGTCAGTCACAGCCGTTGGTTAACTACAGCTCTTCGTTTCTGCAGGATTTGGATTTCCAAACACGAATTGAAGGGCAAAGTGCTGAAGAATTTGAGGTTAATTGTTGAATTTATTATTGGAGTTTATCTTCCCCAGTGGTTTAGTGTGAAACTTAATCCTATGTGGGTGGATGGGCCCAATCACCTTTTGTTTCAATTGCAGCTAGTAAGAACACAGAGGAAGGTAGTGAGGGACATCGTGTTACCTGTGGCAAGAAGGTCCGCTTGGTATGCTCGATTAGAAGCAGTTTTGCAAGCAATGCTTTGCAGTCAATGTACCAATCTCCGAACCGAGGCTGTAGAAGTCATTCTAAAGATTAGAGGAACGCTAATAGATGACGACCAGTTGGGAGACTGTTCGTTTCATTCAAGAAAAGTTCCCCCAATAAACGTCAATGCCACCAAATTGTCAGAATTGGTTGACTTGAGTTTGGAAGTCTTAGAGCCACCATTGACAACAAGTCTAACTAGCCAAGAATTGAGAAACCTTAAAGAGACTCCAATGCAGGTGCCGAAGTGGCCTTCCCACACTCAAAGTGTGGAGAGATGTGTGAAAATGGTCACAGAAGCAGCGGGCCATGTTTACAGCCACGAGAGGCGAGAAGGTTACATCAAAGCACAAATAGCAAGCAGACTACTGATGACAAGAAACCAAAGCAAAGAGAGTATGAAGGCATTGGTTACTTTCAAATAGACTACGGATAATAAAATATAATAATTTGAAACTTGAAACAGTAACATGTGTGCAAACGCTGGTTATGTTATAAATTCACAAATATGTACATTTAAAAATCCATTTGATGTAGGTAGGACTTATTATAAAAAAAAATTTATGCCAGAATATTGTTTTGCATGCTTAAAGACTACAATAAATTCCTACCAAATTACTCGATTTTCAATTTAGCCAGTTCACTCAACTATGGGTATGACTTAACAGAGCCTTAATTATTCAAATGATACATTCACTGCCAGCCTGGATTGCTCTTGTTGCAACCAGGCTTCCGCACAAGAACTTCTTTCCACGGGGAATAACAGCATAAAGGTACTCGTGGGTTACCACACAATCTTGCGTCACTGACAGTCACTGTAGACGGGTGTCGCACAGGAGAACTCTGTAAGCGTGAATTGATTAACCATATACTGTAGGTTTGATAGGCCAGCCTGGATTGCTTTTGTCGCAACCAGGTATCCACACGTGATATTTCCACGGGGATAACAATCTAGGTAAGCATACCTAGTAGGGTGTGTCATACGGAGGCGATTTTTTTTTTTTGAGTTTGAAAAATCGGCCCATGGTATTAATGATGTAGTTCTATGTGCAGAATCATGTGATATCTTCAGATTTGAAAAGTTTTTATTTTTTGCTAGGTAAATTTTAACTTGAAATCTTATGAAAATTCAGTATTCCCACCCTTTTACCAACACCACTAAATGGCTTATTTAAAGTAAAGTAAATGTATCAGGTTAATTTATTAGGATGAAAATGATCCAGAATAGTGAAACGAATGATCTTGACACATTTATTAAATTTAATATTCCTTTAGAAAACAAAATCATCAAATACAAAAACCGGTTTTACTACTACGACCCGGTGTTGCTGCACACCATAGAGAACATGTCTTTCTTGCTTCTGTTTCTACTCATCACCTCCCTGCTGACCACCTGAGCTCGGATGTAGCCTTCCCTCCTCTCCTGGCTGTACACGTGACTGCTGGCCTCGCTCACTTGCTGTACACAACGCTCTATACTCTGGGTGTGCGAGGGCCAGGCAGGGACATGCATGGGGTTGTCCAGGAAAGCTCTGACTTGAACATTGGTGAGGCTGCAGGTAAGAGGGGGCTCACTGCCAGCCTGGATGTTATCCAGATCTATGAGATCAGTGAGGGTCTTGGCACCTAGATTGACTTCAGGAGTCTTCCTGACCCTGAAGGAATCGTCACCAACTGATTCGTCATGCCCAGATCCTCTCATAAGTCTCATATCCAAGATCTTTTTGACTGCCACTCTTCTCTCCTCCTCATCCTTACTGCAGAGCATTGTCTGCAGAACTGTCTCGGGATGAGCATATCAGGAAGATCTCCTCACAGTCTGCTCCACAATCTGAACAACCTTCCTTGGCTGACTCCTCAGGAGCTCAAGCTGGGGAAGAGAACATGCCTCGGACCTTCGGAGAACGATGACTTGACCTTGGTGTTGAACCAATTTGGCAAGTAGACACTCACGATGAATTGGACAATAAGTCTCAGTTTGTGAAGCTGGTTCCCTTTCAGTTTATGATGAGCGACCCAAATTCTGCAGAACCTGAGAGCCGTTGTGAGCCACCTAGAATGTGAGACTGGACCTATCTGCAGGTAAGCAAGTCTATCAGGCATGACCCCAGTTTTGATGGCACTGCAAATCATGTAACCATATTACTGGTCAGTACTCAGGTCGTCAATGACAGTATGTGCAAGCTCAACGAGTGGAGGGCCAACTGTGATTTTTTCAAAGCTCGGATTTATTTCTAACTCAGTGGCAGAGTCCAGCATCTTGCCAAGAGGACCAGACCATCTGTTGTTTGAAAGAGTCTTGCCATCCAGCTCCTGGATCAGATGTCTGAGTGGCAACTCGTAGGTGTGGAGGTCACAAACAATCCAGACCAGCTTCCTCCCAATCTTCCGCTCTATCCACTGTATGACCCCCCCTTGCCACCCTGTGTTCGTGTTGGTGCTGTCCCCTCCAATGGCCTGCAGGGTCTGGTCTACGTTCCTCTCTCTGAGCCAGTTCACAATGTTATCTGCCACTATCTCAGCTGGTTTCCTGATATCATCTTTCTCTGGAGTGAAATGCCACAAATACTTCCCTCCTGGTTCACTGCAGCAGGAGTAGTGTTCCTCCTTCACCATGGCAGGGAACAGCTTGTCAGAATCTCCAACTTTCATGAACACTTTAGTGTCATCCCTTCTCCCATCAAAGAACAAACAATTGATTCCATTTTCTCTTATCCCCTTATCAAACTCCTCTTCTAGGTTACTGACAAGTTTCTCCTGAGCTCTCCTTACTTTGTTATGATCTATCACCAGGTGAACATCATCAGGTGTTATAAAACCACCGTCAATCCAGGCAGCTGTTGCTATCTCTGCAGTTTCTCTGAGACCAGTGTGGTGTCGCATGCTGGCCAGAGCTATGCTCGGGATATCTTTCCTATTTCGAATCTTATGCCTGGAAGGTTTGGGATCATTATTTTCTGGGTTAGGGACAAAGTCACTATTCTCCTGGTCAGCACTCGGATCAGCCATGGGGATGTCATTAAACTCTGAATCAGCTTGACTCCAATCATCGGCCTTTTTTACCTCACCCTGGGCCTTCTCAAGTCTCTTTTCCTCGGCAACTCTTCTCCTCTTCTGTCTCTCTGTGGCAGCCTCCTGTATCTTGGACTCCGGAATATCTTGGCTAGAAATCATGAGAGCCCCTATACTGCCAGTCTTCTCTCTCTGTGCTTTGACAAATGCCAGTTCGATCACAGGCATCTTCAGTTCACGCTTGCAAATACAGGAGATGTGGGCCTCGGATTTACAGTCACGATCGCATCCAAACTCAGGACAGAGAACAATTGGGCACTTGCAAGTAATTATGTCAAATAACTGGTCCAGTTGCTTGGCAAAGCTGTCCTTAACTGCAAGTTTTCCTCTCCCAAGAGAGATATCTCTTGCCTTTTCCCAACTGGCTAGCAGTCTCTCACTAATCTTCTTCTGACTTGTTATGAATGGAGGCTTGAACTGAGCGTTAGCCCGAGTGTACTGTGCCAAGACAGCTTTGGCCATATCACTGGCAATGTCTTTGTTTGTGTAAGTTCTTTGGTTCTTTTCACTGATTTGCCTGATTAAAACACCGTATCTCAAAGCATCTTTCAATGTAGGCAACTCCGACTTCAGGAGCTCTCTCCCAACCCCAAGATAGTGACTGAGATGGCTGGATTTTTGGTTCCTCGTCCTGACACAAGCAGCCATCGCAAATATTATCAACTTATAAATGCATCAGAATCTGAAACAGAAAAAAATATTGTTTGTTGGGTTGTTAAAGAATGAAGTCAGAAAGCAATGTTCACTATTTAATTGTAATGCACTAATAAGAACATAAGAACATAAGAATGGAGGAAACTGCAGCGGGCCTATTGGCCCATACTGGGCAGTCCCGTTTACACCCAACCCCTATTGCTCATATGAGCATCCAACCTATGTTTGAAGCAATTCAGCGTATTCGAGTTAATGATGATATTTGGTAACTTGTTCCATTCATCCACTACTCTGTTTCCAAACCAGTGTTTACCTATTTCACGCCTAAATCTAAATTTGTCCAATTTAAAACCATTGTTACGAGTTCGCTCCTGGTTGGATAATTTGAATACCTTTGTAATGTCCCCTTTGTTTAGCCCTGCCTTCCACTTATACACCTCTATCAGGTCGCCTCTCGCTCTACGTCTCTCAAGGGAGTGCAAATTAAGATGCTTTAACCTGTCTCTATACTCAAGGTTCCGAATGCCCGGGCTTAGTCTTGACATTCTCCTCTGAATTCTTTCCAAGGATTCTATATCCATTCTGTAATACGGTGACCAGAACTGAACTGCGTAATCCAGGTGAGGTCTCACAAGAGCAAGATACAGTTTTAGGATGACCTCGCTAGTCTTGTAACTAACACTCCTTTGTATGAACCCCAGTACTTTGTTAGCCTGCAGCTGTACGTTAGATTTTCGATAAATTTCACGCTAAAATTTACCTAGCAAAAGGTTGCATTGAAACTGAAATTATTTTCTGTTTATATACACTAAAATCTATCAAAAAAGTGATGGGCCATTAGTTTTAGCTGATCTTCCCTCCTATGACACACCCTAATACCTAGTCTCCTGTCACTGACGTTCCACAGGACGGGGTGGCGGTGGAGGACTCTGTGTGGTGTTCCGTTCCTTTCAGGAGGGAGGGGGTTGGGACGATGTCTTAACTAACCCATGGCCTAGGGGATACTACTCAAAATGTGGTCTTGGGGCGTGAGGTGATGAACAGTACAACACTGTCTCAATGTCCTCCCGCTATACACTGGCTAACATACCACTAATGGAAAAAATCCGTCATAGTCATGGCTCGCCAGGTGCCTTATCTCTAGTAAAACAACTTTGGAGTTGGTTGCTTGGGAAAGCCTAACGCAACCCATGAAAATCATGTTCACTAATGCCTATGTGAGATAAGATCCACAGCAACTTGACCCTGATACCCTTGTCAACAAGACATATATGCTTGTGTCTGGCTTCAGAGACAAGCGGGTGACAATCTGAGTTTAGTGTATCAAGAGCAGGTAGTGAGGATAAGGAGTCAGTGATGAAGAGACTGTCAGTGACAGCAATATCAAGAGTTCCAGAGAAAGGATTCCTCACCAATTTCCCTTCTTCCTCCTCGAATTCTGGGAAGTACATTTTGAACTCGCTTTCCAAGGATTTCAAGTGCTGAATTATTTCATTTTTGAATGACGGGTCAAGTAGATGATCCCCTTTAATCTCGTCAAGAACATTTGAGATATTCTCAAACATGGCAACATTTCCTGCTCTGACTTTCCTTTGCCAGGTCTGGAGTTTGTCAAGAAATTCACGAATACAATCCATGTGATGAAACACATTTCTTTCATTGCCTTGTAGCTTGAGATTCAGCCTGTTTAGCTGCTCAAATATGTCTGAAAGGTACGCAAAACGTGGCTCCCACATTATCTCGTTGAAGTGACTTAGTAGATCATCCTTCCCTTTCATTTCCAGGAACAACTTAAGTTCTCCCCAAAGTTCGAACACTTGATTCACAACCTTACCCGTGGAAAGCCATCGCACTTTGGAGTAAAAGAGGAGGGTTTCATGCTCTGAATCCATACCTCTACAGAGGTTCTGGAAAAGGTGAGAGTTCAAATCTCCTGCTTTCACAAAGTTGGCGAATTTTGCAACTGCCTCCAGGATCTTGCAAAGGGAATCGGGGAGGGTTTTCGACGCCAGTGCAAAACGATGGATCATACAATGAACCCCTTTGATATTCAGAGCTACTTCCTTGACGTGCTTCTGTAACCCCGATTTTGATCCCAGCATCTCCGGAGCCCCATCAGTACAGCCTCCACAACTTTTTTCCCAGGTGATCCCGTTAGTTGTGAATGAAGAAGTTAACTTTTCCATCACATCTAAAGCTGTGTACAGAACAAATATTCATCATTGATGTCACGCAAGAATACATACCTAACAAACACGAATAGCTTTATACAAGAACTCAAATCCGTTGACTTATTGAACTGTATTGCAAACATACCAGTTGGAGACGATTTAATCTCCTGTATCACTTGTTCCAAGACATCATCTGACATTTCACTAATTCTCCGTTTCACCGTGCCGTCTGACAAGGAAATCTGTTGAATCTTGCCTCTCCAAGAACCCATCTTTAAAGCACACGGCTTAATTAAAGTTTCACCAATCATGTGAGCCTTCTTTCTTCATGGCGCTTGAAGAAATCGGGGTCTCTATCCGAATACTGGGGGAGGGGGGGGGGGATTGTCGTCAGATGATGCTTCAGCTTACTCGGCCTCATGGAATCGTTCCCCAGCACTTTAAAACACAAAACACACTGAGGATTCTCGATGCCCTCAGCGAGGATTGATGTAAATCCGTAGTTAATGTATTCATCATTGTACTTCTGCTTCTTAGCAACACTGGTAGCCATCGCAATTCTAAGGAAATAAAAACAAAAAAAACACTGCCAAACAAACAGAAAGAGACGAATGATAAAGACTAAAAATTATAATTGCAATCGCGCATAGGAGCGATTTTGGTTTGTGAAGGACAATAAGACCCTTGTCGTTGACGCGATGAGTATAATTCGGTCAAAACCTGTTGAATACAACTCACATATAACAACTGCTGGTACATCAGGACACAGTTTGAATAATACGATCAATATACAGTTCATAATTGCACTTATTAAAGTTATTTAGAGTTCTCAGAGGATTCAACAGTTCACAATCACACTCATGTGTGATTGTGAACTGTTGAATGTTCTAATGTCCTGCAGAAAGATATTGGCTGACGAGAATCAAGATGTTGCCTTTACAGTAGAAGGCGATAGACTGTCCCTCAGGCAGTCACACAGCTGCTACCAGCTCCATCTCGTTTATTGAACTATTCTAAGTTACAAACAGTTTCTTCACTTAACATGTAGCCAGCGCGCACAATTGCGCGTGGCTATAACACTCCCCCTGTCGGGCTTCCCACGAAATTACGGCCTACCATTAGATTCACTCTCTGACCCCTTCCAACAGGCAGAGTCTCGTCGCTGGGCGTATTAACACTGAGTCCTTTGTCTTCACTTTAACACTTCGCACAAAGCCATCTGCGCTCGGTAGTACTCCAGTACTCTCTCAAGCATCCACTGACTCCTGGGGAAGGGTTGTCCAGAGATGATCACGATATCCCCAGCGTGGAGATTACGGCGAGTTTTAAAGAATCTTTGTCACTGACGTAGTGTCGGGAGATATATCTTCACCCACCTCTTCCAAAATTGGTTCGCGATGAATTGGGTATGCTTCCATCTTCTGGCAGGTCGGCTTGGCGTTGGTGGGTAGGCCTCCAGTTGCTTCTCCGACAAGTCACACACGTCCGTATTGTGCGGTCGAGTAATTTGCGGCACTTAGGTATCCAGTATGTCCCACATATTATGGCAAGAGTGTGTTCTCGTCCTGAGTGTCCAGCTCTAGTCGAGTGTATCTCTCTCACAAAGAGCCCCGTGATCCTGTTGTCCCTTGGCAACAGTATGGGATTCTTCTGGTCTGGGTGGATAACGGCATGTTTCAGTCGGCCGCCTACTTTAATCAAACAGTGCATGTCTAGATGTGGTTCCAGTCGACTCACGTCGCTACCCCCCACTGGTTGTCCCTGTTGTAACATTCCTAGTTCTCGAAAGAATCCTTTCCTTTACATAAATCTTAAGATGACTAACTTCGCATCTTCCAATTCGCTGACCTTGAGTTGATGTTTTCGGTGATGTTTGTTCCTTCGCTTCCCCAGCCGCCATTCTATAAACCTTCTAATCCACACTACGCTACTCAAAAGTCGATGCCACGAGGAGTACCTGGCCCACAGCTTATCGAGGATACCCTACCCCTGGTCAGCGTTCGTCTTTGGCCAAATGTCTTCTTCCAACAAGAGGAAAGCAAGTCTCCTAATCCACCTGCCCTCCTCGTTGAGCTCTGCTCCATGTAGTCCACGACTAGAGTCACCGGCTGGGTTCAGTGCCGACTTCACGTGGCGCCATTGTTCTGCATTGGAGTCCTCGTGTATCGTTGCCACTCGATTGGCCACGAAGGAATGGAAGCGTCTTTCGGTGTTTTGTATGTACTGAAGGACTGCCGTACTGTCTTGTCGCAGTTGTTTGTCTGCCTTGGCAGCCAGTACTGCCGCGCAGTGCTCGAGTCGAGGTATGGTCTGCCGTTTCAGAGAGGCGAGCTTGGCTGTGCCATACCCGAAGGAGATATGGTGGGTTCCATCTTCACATGTGGTCCTAAGATACGACACAGCTCCATACACTTGTTGGGAGGCGTCGTAGAAGTGTTGTAGTTGCACGGCAGCCATTGGATTTGCATCCTCGGGTGGGTAGCACCGTGGAACGTGTAACTGTGATAGGTGAGGAAGTTCATCTAGCCATCTTCGCCAAGCCACCCTGTTCTGTTCAGCCATTCGCTCATCCCACCCAACACCTCGTCTACACTCATTTTGGAATATAATTTTGGCTCTTGTTGCGCTCGGAGCGATGAGTCCCGGTGGGTCATATATGGAGCTGACCATACTCAGAAGGCTTCGTTTCGTCTCTGGTTTCTTAGGGATCTGGACCCGGACCGCTAGTTCGTCCTTTTCCAGGTCTCACAAGATTCCCAGCACTTGTTCAGTGGAGAGCCTGTCGTCTTTCAAATGACTTCCTTTACTCCCACGCCTTTCTTTGTCTGTGGAATTGCCTTGAGGACTTCCTTGTAATTACAGACCCACTTCGTAAGTCTGAATCCGCCCTTCTTCCTCATCTGTCTCCGTCAATGGGTAATTATCGTTGCCTTCCCCGTCGAATCTACTGAGAGAAGCAGATCGTCAACGTAGAAGTTACGATTCGCTTTCTTGATGTCGTCATGGAGACTTTCCCTGATTCTTGGAATGTTCGTTGTAGCTCATATCCGGCGCATGAAGGGCTACACATATCTCCAAAGAGATGTACTGTCATTCGGTAAGTGGTGGGGCCCCTGGCAGCTGGTCGTCCATCCACCATAAGAATCGTAAGGCGTCTCGGTGTTCGGGTACTACTCGCAATTAGTGGAACATTGCCTCGATATCAGCCATGAGTGCCACCTTTCCTTGTCTGAATCTGATGAGGACTCCCATCAAATTGTTGTTAAGGTCTGGCCCTTGCGTCACCTGGCTGTTCAATGACATCGACTCATATTCGGCTACACAATCAAAAAAATATTCTCACCTTTTCTGGCTTGTTGGGATTCAACACGGATGGTGTAGGAGATACCAGGTCTTCCCCGGTGCAACAATGAGTTCTTGACGTGGGACTCGCTCAGCAAGTCCCTCGTCGACTAGACGTCTCATCTCTTCATGATACCTCTGAGAGAGCCCTGGGTTCTTTAGGAGGCATTTTCTCAGTCCCGCCAATCGCTGTTCGGCAAGCTTCTTATTGTCTGGGAGTTCCGGTTCTTCCTGGTGAAACGGGATGGGAAGTTTGTAGTGTCCGTCCTCTTGGGTAATTGACGTTGACCACTTCATCAGGACTCTCTTGTCTTCGACAGGATCATCGTTACTGTAGGCGGAGTCGCATTCCCAGAAGTTCCTGACTTGGTTTTCCAGATTTGTCTCCGAATTTAATGTTGCCCTTCTGACAAAGTGGTTGATCACGGCATAATCACGGCTCACCACTCCAAGCGGTCCATTTATAGTCCAGCCCAGAAGGGTGCGTGTTGCAAACGGATCTCTGTCCTTCCCGGTCCTTACTTCTAATGGCACTGATACTTGTGGTACATCCAGAACTATCAGGAGATTCACTTTTTTCGGTGCTTGGCGTAGTGCAGTACCTCGGAGGTGTTCCCACATGGTGACGTCTTGGTTGTTTTCGACCGAAAACTCTCAGAGAAGACTGTAGATTCTCAACAACAATGACCCTGGGGATAGTGATGGATCGGATCTTTCTTTCTCCTACGCTAACCACCTTTACACTGATCTCTTTGGTGCTTACACAACTTTTTTCTTTCCTGATTGTGCCAATGGAGATGGAAAAAATGGCCTTCCCTTTGCCTGCAGCCGGTTAGCTAGACTAACCTAACCAAGAGAGCTCCGGTGACCACTGCTCCTTCGCCTCTTGGTTCTTCTCCTCCATCCTGACTTTCACTATTGGAAGTGCGACTCTGCTGGACTCTTGTAATCACAACTTGCAATCATTGGGTTCTTTACGCCGATCATCAATTCCGTTGTTGGTTATGGTTTCCCTGACCTATGCGGATTTCCTCTATTCGTGGTCACCAGCACGCTTTGTGTACTCCCAGTCCTTTTCCCCATGGTACTTGTACCGGCTTCGGTCTTCCATGATTTAGCTCCACTAGTTGCCGATTCCGGAGGTGGCATAATGGCCTTAAGTTGACTCATTCTAGGTCGCTTGTGGTTAGCTGATATCTCTATTTGGTAAGTGCCCCCAGTGATTGCTGTCTTCACCCTTTGGAAACTGGTCTGGTGTTCTCCTCTTTCAACTTCGCCCCGTTGCACCTTGCCACTGCTCGTCAGAACTCCCGTGAAGTGCAGAAGCCTCGCGTGTACTCCAGAGCAGCCATCTATACCACATACCATCTTCTGGCTGCACTCCATTATCCGGTGATTACGACCCAAGCAGGTGAAGCAGCGACTTTCTTCCCTTACGAGGGAATTTCGCTTCCCAGTGGACATGCTGAGGAATATCCGACACATCTGAAGAAGGTGATCTCCGCGGCATAACGAGCAGCGTTCATCGTCCATGTCTCTGGTTGTCTTTATTCCTTATGTCACCAGACCCTCAAGTTTCTTCCTCGACGAGGATTGGCGTGAGGGTGAGTCTGCATATTTCTGCTTGGTTCCTCCGGTACTTGTCCTTTTGGGGTCTCCTCCGCCTTGTCGACCATATCCATAGTGAATTCCAACATCCACTCGGTACCGTGGAGGCTTCCCTTGCTTCCTTTTGGTTTCCATTTGTATTTATGCACCTCATCCACATAGTCGTCCCTTATCTTTCCCTTGAATCTCTCAGCTAACGTATGGATTGATTCATACGTGTCAATCTAATGTAGTTCTCCCAGAACCTTCAAGTTCCTCACGCAGTTTCCCAGTTCGTCTGAGAACTGTTGGGGGCCTTTCGCGTCATTTAGTCTCACAGTTGGACATTATTAGCTGACAGATGTAAGTGTGCTTGTTGCCGTGACGTTTCTCTAATATGTCCAAAGCTTCCAAGTACCATGCTTTGGGATCGTGTATTTGTAGGCATCCTCGCAAAGCGTTCTTAGCCCAGCTGGCGTAGGCGACGAAAAGTGTCTCTAATTTCAAAGCATCAAGTATCTGCGGCATCCCAGCGTGTCGCTGGAAGGAACCCTTGAACTTCCAGTATTTACCACAAGATCCTCCGCTGAACTTCGGCGTCGGCCTTTGGGAGAACCTCATATTTTCTAACAGTTCTCTCCCCAAGCCCTCGGACCTCGGCAGGTCGTACTTTTGGTCCTTCATCAATGTTAGTGGTTTTGGTGAGCGAGCTTGATGCTCGGAAGTACTTCTGCGCTCCCCCTGGTGAAATGTTCCCGGCTCCGCGGTTAAGGTGAGCGCCGGGAGTCCTCTTGGAGTATATAGTGTTTCTTCGTCAGTTTCGGTTTGAGGAAGGTCGTGTCTCTGGTAGTGATAACACCTTTCCACAATCTTCTGTTGTTATTGAGATTGTCGGACCGTAGTCCGACACGGGTTTTTGCCTGTAGGTGACCCGTTTGGTGGTTCCGGCTGGAGCTCTTGGGGCAGCCAGACCGGATTTGGGATTGGAGGTTGTCCTACCTGCAGATATGAAGGGATACTGCAGGTTGCAAGTGTGAGCGGACCCCCAATCAGTGGACGCTTACCACCAACCCCCACTCTTGGACGTGGTCAGTTTCGGAGTGGCGCGCCCACCGAACTGGAGTCCGCACTTGCTGGGGAGGATACTGCCTAAGCTATCTGGGTGGTGGGTATCGTGTGATGACCCGGAGAAGGTGGTGAATGTGGTTTGTTGGGCCTTTGAGATTGCTACCAACTCTGTTTGTATGGTGGAGCTGTCATTAGAACGTTTCCATAGGAGGGTCTGACCTTGGGTGTAGAAGGCCGCTCCGGATCTAGGATGTTTTGGGTCCACCGAGCCGTCTGCGAAGTATGATGCTGCATCAGCCGGTGTCTTAGTGGCTTTGATTTCTTTTCGTCTCGGGAGACAGGTTTATCTCACGCTACCTTGGCGGGGTGGGTGTGACGCGACAGTGTCTCATTTTTTACTTATTCCCTTCCATGTCCATGACTGCCAGAACAACGAGCGTGATCTGTCTTGCTCGATAAATGTATGCAGTAACTCTTAGTATCAGCTACTGCTCATGGTGACGTCCCACGATCGCTGATATCACACAATGGGAGATGTCACACTGACGAGTGCCATACGCACGAGTGGCGTCACACAGTGCCATACGCACGAGTGACGTCACACAAATAGTGTCATAGGTACGAGTGACATCACACAAACAGTGTAATACGCGCGAGTGACGTCACACAAACAGTACCATACGCACGAGTGACGTCACACAAACAGTGCCATACGCACGAATGACGTCACGCAAAGAGTGCCATACATACGAGAGACACACTCACTCGTGCCATACGCATGAGTGACGTCACGCAGAGCCATACACACGAATGACGTCACACAAACAGTGCCATACGCACGAGTGATGTCACACAAACAGTGCTATACGCATGAGTGACGTCACACTTAACACGACCATAGAGACCCCACAATCAATGTAGGGACTCATTACACAACTGCTGTCAAAAACCATTACTGCAACGCCCTTACTTACTCACACAACGTTACCTAGCTGTCACAACCCTTTATTTTCTAACAGAAAGTACACTTCACTCGTTCTCGTTTCTTATTTACACACACACACACACACACATACACCAGCCTTCTTAAACTTGGTGATCTAGTCTGGCTGTACGCTTTGATCACTATCTCTCCCGCGTGTTCGCATGAATATTATTGACACTGAGGCCGCTCCTATCTGACACGGGTCCTAGCGGCCTGTCCGTAATGAACGATAACACTCCCACGCGCTTGTCCGAACAATTTTGGCACCGAGACCAGTCTCTTCTGGACACCAGTTCTCGCGGTTGCTGGTGCGGCTATCAACAATGAACACTAACACTCTCGCGTGATCGTCGGAACAATATCGACACGAAGTCCAATCTTTCTGACAGGCCCTCTTCCTCCCTGTGATGACGAGATCCAGGGGCAGCTTCCACGATGTGATCCTCTCCCACGTTTTGACTGTAATCGCCCATAGGAGCGATTTTGGTTTGTGCAGGACAATAAGACCCTTGTCGTTGACGCGATGAGTATAATTCGGTCAAAACCTGTTGAATACAATTCACATATAACAACTGCCGGTACATCAGGACACAGTTTGAATAATAAGATCAATATACATTACATAATTACACTTATTAAAGTTATTTAGGGTTCTCAGAGGATTCAACAGTTCGCAATCACACTCACGTTTTGGGGACTAGGGTTAGACCAACAAGAACAAATCTAATGTCCTGCAGAAAGATGTTGGCTGACGAGAATCAAGATGTTGCCTTTACAGTAGAAGGCGGTAGACTGTCCCTCAGGCAGTCATATAGCTGCGACCAGCTCCATTTCGCTTAGTAAGCTATTTTGAGCTGTAAACAGTTTCTTCACTTAACATGTGGCCGGCGCGCACAATTGCGCGTGGCGATAACAATAATAATAAACAACAGAAATATAAGGCAATCATGAATCTCTTGGTTTTACTAAAAAATTTTTAATCTCTCTCTCTCTCTCTCTCTCTCTCTCTCTCTCTCTCTCTCTCTCTCTCTCTCTCTCTAAATGTTGACTAGTTCTTTAAAAGAACAGAATGTCACAGAAACAGACAAAATTATAATAATAAAAACACAAATGAGAAAATAATCCTAATGGCAAACACACAATCATGCATGAAGTCCATACATACTGTGTGCAAACATACATAAAATGCCAATGCAATCATACGTAAAACATACACACACGGATTAGCTGTTGTATGGCCTGGTGAGGTACAGGGGATAGGGACACCGAGATATTTAAAAGAAGAAACATAGCCAATAGAATAGTTACCTATCTTAAGCTTTGGTAGTCCACGTTTGCGGTTACCAGCTTGTTTGTTTGTTGAATACTTTTGTTTTCTCAGTGGAGATGATGAGACCAAGGTTCTCACAGGCTGACTACATGGTTCAGGGTGGTTTGCATTTTACGATGAGTTAAGTATGTATAAGAATATCATCAGCATAGCTAACAGTAATATTACTGGGGCTGTTTGAGATTGACTTTAATAATATGTTCATAAGGATATTGAACAAAGTGGGACTAAGTACTCCACCTTGGGAGGTGTCACGTTGCATATTTTTAGCTTCGTTTTTGTAACCCTGAAACAGTGCAGCAGCTCTTATGTTAGTGAGGCAACTACTTATCCAGTGAAACAGCCGACCTCCTATATCCATTTTGGCTAGTTCGTACAATGTAAGTTGCATATTGGCAATATCAAATGCAGCTTTTAGGTCAAGAAATGTGGTGTATCTGTGACTCATCCCCAAGCACAGTTAGGAATGTGGTAATGCAATTATGTACACTTCTACCATGGGTGAAGCAATTTATGTTAGGAAACATGTGTTTCTCATACTATATAAGATAAGCCAAGAACCATTGTCTCAAAGGTTTTGCAAAGGCAGCTAGCTAGTGATATGGAAAGAAAGGCATCAGGCTGTTCCGGCTTTGGCATTGGTACAACAATACTGATGTTTTTTTTTTGTTTTTTTTTCTACACGGGGATTAGCCCACCCGGGCACAGGTCACTGACCCACATCAGGGCCTGGGGGGGGGGGGGGGCAAAAAAGATAATAATAATAATAATAATAATAATAATAATAATAATAATAATAATAAAAATAATAATAATAATAATAATAATATATATTATTATTATTATTATTACAACAATTAATAAAATTAATAGCAAATTAAATCAAATACAAATAGAATGATAATAATAATAATAATAATGATAATAATAATATATTATTATTATTATTATTACAACAATTAATAAAATTAATAGCAAATTAAATCAAATACAAATATAATACTAATACTACTACTAATAATAATAATAACCATAAAAAATACAAAAACGAAAAATGAATCAAGAGTGAGAAACGACATACATTATGTATGTTGTGTTGTCCAAGTGAGAGAAACAATTGAGACGCTGCAATTGTGTGTAAATGAGGCAGAAAGTCAGATCAGCATCCTGGGACTTGGTCATAATTTTCGTGATGCCATATGGCAGCAGGGTCTACCATTAGACAACACATTATGCTTCCAATATCTTCCCAGGCGGTAGTACCTCCCTGATTGGTAGTTGTTTACTGCCTACTCCCTTCAGCATGACTCATATTGTACAATGCCAATAATGGAGTGCCCAACACTTCTTAGTAGTCTAACGATATTGTTGGTGATTCCATCCTCTACAGGGGTAGTAGACCTACCTCTGGCGAGGGAGGTGTCAGGCTCCCACTCAGTATATGGAACACCACACTCTTCGTGCTGTTTGCCCAGCATAAAGTTAACAAGATTACTTCTCTCTACATACTTCGCATCAAAGAGCACTCGAGTCCTAGTTGGTAACATGTCATAGCTAGAGATATGAACCCACTTTGTTATTAGCTCATTTGATTTTTACCTCTGATTGTGTTTATGTCCCTCTAGGCTCTGCTGAAGGGATTGTGTTGCTTTAGACTGTTGACATATTTTCCCCATGCATTTTGTCTATGGTCATTCACGCGTTCCCTGACTACAGCGAGTGAAGCTTGAAACAGTTTAAGCATTTGAGGTGTTCTGAGGTTTTTGTAACCCTCACCAGTCTGATCTGAGGGAGCATAGGTGTTTAGCACATTGAGTTTAGAGTTGCCCAGATGGATAGTGATCCCTTGTTACTGAAAGTTGGGAGTCTTTTTGGATATAAGAGGTACATACGTTAGTGACTTCCTATCATACATCAAACATGTGTGAGTAGAACTAGGATTATAATAAACATAATCTGGCAAACTGGGTGGGGGCTTACCATTAGGTGTGAGACACTCCTGCAGACACACATGATCGATGTCCTCAGTCACAACTTTGTGGTGGACGTCAGGGTATCGTTTTCTAAGGGATGAGATGTTCCAACTCATCACCTTCACTTCTCTGTATCTTTGTTTGGTATAAACACTGGCGGGTTTGGACGTACTATATTTGGAAAAAAGCAGAAAGCACTGTATGGCATTGTTTTTTTCCATGTCCGTGCTGCCTGTATTTCAGTGGGAGACATTAACACACTTTGGACACAATGTACATCACCACCATTTTCTGTTTGTATTTGTTCATCTTCACTGACTATGTCCACAGAGGCATCAATAAAACTGTTACCAGAATCACTGTTTTCCTCTGCTTGGACACGAGTTCCTGGTGGATCTTGAGTTTCCACATTTAGGGACTGTTATTTCCGGATAATTCTTTCTATTAAAATTATTGCGTTGCTGAAAAATCACGGTGCTCAGTCCCTTTACTGTGTTGCAAAGGTCTTTGATCACTTCATTTTGTTTGATCAGTTGATCTTAAAGCTGTTGTATGTAATTTTCCATGGCAGTGTTCATTATGTTGTTTGTGTCTTCAGTGGGAGCGTTGATAATTTCCTCATGTAACTCAGCATATTTATCAGTTGTTTCCGTGGCGTCAGGGAAGTCTAGGCGTACTATTTTAGGGAAAAGAGAGGGCAATTGTTGGTTACGTTGCCTCTCTGCACATTATAGCTTGTATTTCATTGTGTATGAACCTCTGTCCTGCGTGGCAGTGAGAAGTGATACCACCCTCAGTGTCAAGACCTGACTGAATTACTCAGAATAGGCAAACTGTACTCCAAGATTTGTCAATAAATTTATTAAACTTATCTGTCCTGCGTGGCAATGAGAAGTGACACCACCCTCAGTGTCAAGACCTGGTTGACTTACTCAGAGTAGGCAAACTGTACTCCAAGCTTTGTAAATAAATTTGGTAACCGTAAAGACATGGAGTGTCAAAACTCGACATTATTTATTTATGGTCGGGAAGCTGTTACTACGGTACCACGTGCGTGGAATATGGGCATAAGTGTAGGGGCAATGTGGAGTCCCAGCAAATGTCACATTGATCACTGCATTACACTCACAAAAATCACTTTGCACATGGTCATAGCTCACTGACGCTGATGTGAAGTTACTATTACACTTTGTTTTACAATGAGCGAAATATAAGATTGGTTATCCTGTAGTATGGCGCACAGGCGGTCAGAGGTGACTGGGAGAAGTAACCTTCTTACGAAACGAGGTAAGTTGACCTCTATAGGAGAGGGATAGAGATTATATTTTTTTTAGATTGCCCCCGAGGAGGCAAGTTTATTGAGCACCCCCTTACATCCTGTGCAAGGTGAAGCGCAGAACCGTTTACAGCGCCCATCTGGGAAGCATGCAGAGTTCAAGCTTGCCTTTATGACTCATGCATTTAGGGCGTAAAAGCCAGAAGGGTCATGGGTTTTGTCAGCAAGTTACAAGTGACAGAATGAGTGTGTGGTGGGAAAATTCCCGGTACAATTTATCTGTTTATGGCAATGCATGGCAGGTCCCTAATAATGTCAAGTGCCAGGCCATAGGCATTGACAATATTGAGGGACATACATTTTAGTGTGATTGTGATGGCGTGTACGTCGGTAGTGTCGGCTTCAAGGGGGACGTCGAGAGTTTGGTAGGAGACGTTCTTCTTGGCGTAGATAAGTAATCCACTAAAATGTCCGCATGGTGGTCCATTGATGTGGAGAACTGGAGTGGATGGGCCCCAGGTGCCAGCATGCCTGTGGGGGACGGGGAGCCGGGGGTGGTGTCCTCTTTTTTTTTTTTAGAGAAAGGAGGGATGAAAGAAGATTAGAGGTGGGGGAAGGAAGTTATTGTTCAGAAATTGAAGAAATTTAGGAGGAGGTAAGAGAGGGCGAGCTGACCGCCTAGCGAAGCTAATAGTGTGTTAGGGATGTGTCATGGGTTAGTTATTGCCTGTCGATACAGGCACTAAACATCCTACCCTGTCCCATATATGGGTGTTTTAAGGGTCTTATTTCATATTCTGCCGACCCTACTGGCTGGTCTTGGTAACTTTTTGGGAACCATGTATGGTTGTTGTCGTTATCTGGTGGGAGTCTTTGAAGGAGTTCTTGCTCTGATCGTTCTGTCTTTTTCCAGATTCTGCTGGACAGGGTGTGCAGCTGCTGGTTGATGGTTTTTTTCTCAGGTCTCTATGTATCTCGGCTGTGGTTCTGATGAAGGGGTATCTTTCACCTGCGACGAATCTTAGGGCTTCATTTTGGACCACCTGTAAATTTAATATTTGAGTGGTACTCATAGTATGAAGAGGTACTGCTGGGTACGTTAATATCGGTGTGATAAATGATGTCACCAGGCGGAGTTTTATTTTCTCAGGAAGCGCTTTAAAGCAGTATAGTTTTCTCAGCTCTCTTCTTGCCTTTTCCTTCCTGGTGTGGACATGATGGGAGTAACTCTGTCATGGATATATGCAGGCCCAGGAGGGTGCCTCTGCTTTTGTATTCTATCCGGGCATTATTGGTTACTAATGGATGGGTGATGCCTGAATAACCAGGGGCTTTATTTTTGGTATTGGAGATGGCTGTGTTAAGTTCTTCCGAGGTGATTGGTTTAGACAGTGGGCTGTCCACTCTCAGATCCTCCCATATGAGCAAGCGGTGGGTGTACGGGGGCAGCCTGGCACACCGGGGCAGCAATGACGTGGACGACAGCAGTGATGCCAGGCGGTGGTGGAGTAGGCCATGAGCATGAGGAGCACACAGGGGGGGGGGGCTACCAGGTTGTGTCAAACCAGAAGAGGGGGATGACTGGGTAGCAGCTGGAGGCAGGGGTAGTCTGTGTAGGTTGGAGATGGAGGTAGAGTGTATCAAAGAGTCTTTCAATACGGTTGGTAAATTCGTGTCAGAGGGAGGTTATCTGTGTCGTGTCACCAGAGGGGGGTTGTTTGGGGGCACCGGTGGGAGCACAAGGCTTGACAGCATCAGAGTACTGTAGAGACGGGGAGGAGGCCCAGTAGTAATTGAGTTAGGAGACGGCCGGAACTGCTGTGTTATAGCCAGGTGAGGCCAGGCAGGGGCAGGTGTTGTTGAAGAAGGCGTTGCTGGAGACAGAGGGGACGCAGAGGGATGTGGGTCAGTAGGTTGAGGGGGGAGGTTGAAGTTGACCCAGCCTTCGGGGAGGCTTTTTTCCTGGGACAGACGGACGTTTGGGGCATTGTCGTGAGTCAGAATTGTGCCAGCCACCACGATCACAACACCTGGGGCCAACAACATAGCCCACACCACCCCCATTGAGGTGCTCTTTAATTTTTGGGGCACAGACGGAGGAGTGATGGTTACGTGAACAGAAGTGACATCTGGGACGATCACGTCGGGAGCAAGTGGTGAAGGTATGACTCCAATGGCAGCAGATGACACAAAAAGCAGGCCCAGGGTGATAGGGTTCTGCATACAGTCGAGGGAGGACTGGGTGGGCCTCAACAGTGGTTGGGCACTCCCTCCCCTTCCATTTAACTATGACAGCTGCTTGTGAGGTCTTCCCTCGGTAGTGTCGACGTATACTGAGTATACGTGAATTAAAGTTACGAGCATCTTCGACTTCAGCATACAGGGGTAACTGTTTAACTAGGATGTGGCAACATTCCGCTGCGTCAGCAGGAGGAGACACGAGGACAACCCCGTCAAATCCAACAGTACTAAGTGTTTCATGGACCTCAGGTGTCTGACACTTGATAAAGTTACGGTTCTTACCTTTTTGGAATTGAATGGTGAGACCGTGTTGTCTCCGGTACTTTGTTGTCCAATTAAACCGTTCTTCGACGGTCTTCGATGAGTCCTTGGGAAAGTGCAGATTAAGCATACTTGGTTGGTTGGCAGAGGGGTGGGTGGCGAGGGGAAACTCCCTGCCCTTGGCATTGGTGTTGCCACTCTGGCAAGTGTTTCCCATAGAAACATTACTGTTACTGTCACTATCACTGAGGTCTGACTCTTGCAGGGTGTGGGATGCACTATGACTATCCGTATCAGAAATGTCCATATCCATGAGAGAGAGGGGACGCCTCTTCTGGGGCGCTTACGTCGACCCCAACCCCCCCCCCCCCGCCCCATCGCTGGCAACACTTGGCGGCAAAGGGGTAGGTAGAGACTGAGGTGGCCTTTGTGTGACGATCGGGAGGACAGGAACACCTATGGGCTCACGTCTGTCCCCTGACGTGGTCAGACTGTGACTGTGAGGGGGGTAGGTGGCGAGTCGCTGGTGTCTCAGTGCCTGACCTCTGACCTCAACCTTAATGGCAGAGGCCTGGGTGGGTGAAATTGTGGTGGCTGGCACAATGTTGACTCACGGCAATGCCCCAAACGTCTGCCTGTCCCATGGGAAAAGCCTCCCGAAGGCCGTGTCAAACTCAACCTCCCCCCACGCCTACCTCTGCGTCCCCTCCTCTTACTCAAGTAACGCCTCCTTCTTCAACAACGCGTGCCCCCGCCTGGCCTCACCAGGCTGCAACATAGCAGTCCCGGCCAGCTCCTAACTAACTATCCACAACCCCCCCTCCGGTGACATGACACAGATCATATCCCTCTTCCACGAATTTACCAAACTTGTTGAAAAACTCACATTCTGTACCGCCATCTTCGACCTACACCGACTACCCCTGCATTCAGCTGCTACCCATTCACCTCCCTCTTCTCGTTTGACACAAGCTGGTAGCTTCCCTGTGTGCCCCTCATGCTCACAGCCTACTGCACCTCTGCCTGGCATCACTGCTGGCGTGGCACCTACCGAGCTTGCCCCGGTGTGTCCTGCTACCCCTGTGCCACGTGCCGCCCCATCACCACGACACGTGGTGCCTCATGCTGTCCACCCACCGCAAGTTTCGCCTGCTCATGTATCTGAGCTGTCTCCACCAGGGCCCTCTATTGGACCCGAAGACACAACCCCCGGGTCCCCGTCCCCTACCGGCATGCCGGCACCTGGGGCCCAACCACTCCAGTTCACCGCAACAACGGACCACCATGAGGATATGTACGTGCACTACACATCTACACCAAGAAGGATGTCCCCTACCAACCTCTCGACGTCCCCTACCAACCTTTCGACGTTCACCTTGATGCAGACACTACCGACGTACACGCCGTCACAATCACACTAAAAGGTATGTCCCTCAATATTGTCAATGCCTATGTGCCTCCCTCCACCTCTACTCTACCTGTTCTACCACAACGTATCACCTCCACCCCAACCCTCCTTGTGGGGGACCACAATGCCCGACACCCCAATCTCTGCTCCCAGGGGCCCTACCCAAACTCCCTGGGTAAATCCTGACTTTCTTACCTACAAACCACTGATGACCCTGTTACCAACACCTCTTCACCTCCTAGAGACAGACCTGACACTTAACATTGTTAGGGACCTGCCACGCTTTGCCATAAACAGATAAATTATACCCGGAATTTTGCCCCCACACACTGATCATTCTGTCACTTTATGTAACTTGCTAACAAAACCCATGACCCTTCAGGGTTTTGCGCCCTTAATGCATGAGTCATGAAGGCAAGCATGAACTACGCATGCTTCCCAGATAGGCGCTGTAAATGCTTTTGCCCTTCACCTTGCACAGGAATACCTCACTGTATCACAACGTCACACTGTATTTTCCTCTATACAGTTTGGTTATGGTACTTAAACAATCTAAAATTTATAGGGCCGAGGTACCGAGATAACTAATTCACACAAAGCAACTTTCTCACACCTGTACAAAGCTTCATACAGTGCGGGAAGCCAGGTCAGGTCAGAAAAGCGTGATATGGCACTAGATACAATGGTGTTTTCTACTTAAGAGAGGGAACGTGAGCGTTGGACGATGGGCAATGGGTGATGGGCGATGGGAGCTATATATGGGGTATGGGAGGCTATATATGGGCTAGAAGGGCTATATATGAGCGATGAAGGACCATACGGTATGTAGATAGGAGGCTATACAGTATGTGAGCGATGGGAGGCTATACAGTATGTAAGCGAAGGGAGGCTATACAGCATGTGAACGATGGGAGACTATACATCATGTGAGCGATGGGAGGCTATACAGCATGTGAGCGATGGGAGACTATACATCATGTGAGCGATGGGAGGCTATACAGCATGTGAGCGATGGGAGACTATACATCATGTGAGCGATGGGAGGCTATACAGCATGTGAGCGATGGGAGACTATACAGTATGTAAGCGATGGGAGGCTATACAGCATGTGAACGATGGGAGACTATACATCATGTGAGCGAAGGGAGGCTATACAGCATGTGAACGATGGGAGACTATACATCATGTGAGCGATGGGAGGCTATACAGCATGTGAGCGATGGGAGACTATACAGTATGTAAGCGATGGGAGGCTATACAGCATGTGAGCGATAGGAAACTATACACTGAGTGAGTGATGGGAGACTTTACAGAATGTAAGCGATGGGGGCTATACTGTATGTGGGCGAAAGGGGTTATGTGAGCCAATGGATGTCTTATGCGGGCGATGGTAGGTTATATGTGGGCAATGGGAGGTTATATGTGAGCCATGGGATGTTTTATTTGGACGATGGTAGGTTATATGTGGGCGATAGGAGGTTATATGTGGGTAATGGGAGGTTTTATGAGGGCGATGGTAGGTTATATGTGGGTGATGTGAGGTTATATGTGGGTGATGGGAGGTTATATGTGGGCAACCTATCGGTTTGTTAAGTTTGGCACGCAGGGCTGCAGTATAAGATCATACAACTGGGGCTACCCGAAAATCTGACGCGCCTGCTGTGCAACTTCATTATGGACCGCAGAGCCAAAATCCAGATGCAAGAACATTTTGGAGAAGAATTCTCACTATCGAGCTTCGTGCCTCAGGGCTATTGTCTCTCACCAACCCTTTACACACTCTACACGGTTGACCTGCCACCCCCAATCGTCGGCAGCGAGTACGTCATGTATGTCGACGATGTAACACAGATCGTCACCTGCCCAGGAAGGTCCACGGCAAGGATGGCGCGACTCACTGCTCGGGCAATAGAGGAGATCTCGGAGTATGAAAATAAATGGAAAGTAAAAACAAACAAAACGAAATTTGAGGTCATACCCATAGCCAAATTCAAGCCGGCGCCATTGATGATCGACGACGAAAAGATTGAGTACTCTAAAGAAGGCAGGTTGCATCGGCCTCTCTCGGACGGGCATCATTCCCCACGTGAAGGACAGACTAAATAAAGCCAAAGTCGCCGCAACCAAATTAAAACGTTTAAATTGATGCCTGAGAAGATACAAGTTCACCTGTACAAGGCGCTGGTGAAGCCTGTGTTGGAGTACCCATCTATACCACTCGTCACACTCGGGAAGACTAGACTGCAACAACTACAGAGCTTCCAAAACAAGTGTTTAAGATCAGCCAGTGGCCAAGCGCCACCCTACCAGGAGACAGTGGAAACCATCCACCTAAGAAATAAAACAGAGGCCCTCAACGTCAGGTTCCATCGCCTAGGGAAGAAGGTTTGGGACAAGCTCCTGGACCACCCTCACAGCCCAGACCACCTACGCGGGGAAGACATCAACGGAGGGCGACCCCATGCCTGGTGGCCCTGGAGTCTGCCCGCACTACAACAACCCAACCCGCGACCCATCTACGTCCGCCACAGTGATCCACCTTAGATTAAAACTTAGATAATATAAATTCACATTTAACAGGTCACAATCAAGTGAGTCCATAACGTAATACAGTATAAGATTTTAATAAACCTGTAATTGTAAAATAAATCTAGTCATTGTCTACTAAAATAACCATTGTGCAACCTCATCCTAAATCCTAGGTTAGCTTAGTTAGGCAACAAAATCTGTAATATGTAAAACACGGGGTGTCGTCCCCCTCTGTTTAACTCATTAAACTTCTTTTCCAACCTTTCCCCCCACGACAATATGTCGTGACTTCCCTATCCCTCATGTCTGGCTGTGCCTTGAGCCCCAGCATGCCTTCCATCCTTTCCCCACCTTGACCAAAAAAAAAAAAAAAAAAAGAAAAGAAAAAAGAAAGGTCAGGTTCTATTAGCTTCTTTGCATTATTGTGTTAATTTATGTGTTAAACAGCTTACACAAATTACCTTAATATTAAGGTTGATATACATCAGCAATGGCGAGGAGGAATACGTGGAAGCGTTCAACATCATTTAGGAAACGTCTCTTGAAAAGTGATTAAACGAGGTAGACAACAAAAATGGCGCCGGGAGGGGAATTGTCCCCACAATGATGATGCTAGTGTCATTCCCTTAGATGTGCTAGATCGTATGTGTTACACCCCATTTACCCTTGGTGTCGACACAATACTCTCTTATATCGATCGTGATGCCTTTCTACAAAACTCACTGGGTTACTCCAACCCCAGCTGTAACTATTACTTTCCTGACTCCCCCGAGTTTAGTTCTAGTCTTATACTACCTCATTCCTTCTCCTTGATTAGCCATAACTTCAGCAGTATTCCCCTTCATCTACAGTAGATACCTTTTAAGATCGGTGTTTATCTTCCATTGCCCACAAATTTCATGTACTTGGGTTCTGTGAGACCAAACTCACTAACGATATTGAACATTTGTATAACATTCCTAATTATAATAGACACTGCGTCAACACGTCACGACACAGTGGTGGTATCGCTCTATGGTATTCACAGACATGCAATAGATTTTTACACACAGTAAATATATTCTACAGCATATAATCACATGTCAAACGTCATGATAGTTTAGTTTTTAACTAATAAGTGCCATACTTTATATATCACTGATACAATATAAATTTAACATTTTCACGTACTCATTTACATATAATTCAATTCATTTACTGTAAATGCGTGGACAAGGTTATTAGTTAGAATAATATTGTAAGATTGAATTATCATTTATGGAAACTGTATTTCATTTATCTGGTTCAGACATTACGCATTTAGCGAAAAGATTACAATAGTACATCTGAACAAACTGAAAACGCAGTACTAACTGATGCGGTTCTCCCTATCTGAGCTGGCATTGTTACTGGTATTATGGCAGATATGCATGGAACACAAATTTATCAACATAAAAACAATTCCATTGAAAATAGTGAACAATTTATCGATCAATCATTTGGTGATTTAGGTCAGATCGTACATACGACACCATCCCTCAATACGGATCTGTTCATTCTATCCACCCACCAATACCTGGTGTGTCAGGACAGTATACTTTTCCTCCTTCATCCTCTATTCCTCCAGTGACATCTAAGCTGTCTAACACGCAACTAACAATGGCTTGAGCTGGCTCAAGCATGTTTACTAACTCTTCCACTTGTATATAAAGTGTTGCCGCAGAATGATTGCATTCGCGAGTTCAAAGCAAAAGATGATTATCACATAGTTAGTTTTTACTTTCTTGTGAGGATGTTGTGCAGAACAATGAAATAGCAGAAGATGAGGATCCACAAGGACGGCACCATATCATTAGAACAATTTGCACACATTGTTGAAATTGTGACTTTTGTATCATTCTTATGGGACCCTGCGTACAGTCAATCTGCAGTAAGACTGATAATTATACACGGCCTGATACAATTCCTTCTTACTCATATAAGACCCCACTTAAGGTACCCTGTACCCCACTGGTCAGAACAGTTACACATATGGCGCCGGTTCATGACAAGGTTTCCAAGGATACTTGCACGAAACCCAAACAGCAACTATTAAGAAAACATTGTAAAACTAATGGTCATATATTAACTACTTTTACCAGTTCCAGCAAGGTGGTTAGTAATATGGCACTTGGTTGACCAGGAAAAAAAATACACGTTATGAAGATGTGCATGAAACACAGTATTAGTGGAAGTAGGTGTATAAATGCGTTGTGCAAGTGCTGTGCGAACAGTCGTTTGTATGAGTGCCAGTTCGCATATTCCTTCTGCACCAAGAATAAATGCAAATGCATAGGCCGGACATACATACAAACATAGATATGACGATTTACACTGACTTCACCATTGGTATTGATACTGATATTGACATTGATATAGAAACAGTTTATTTAGCTCGAAGAACATACATACAGAGTCGATAAAAATAACAATAATAACATGGCTGAGCCAGTTGAGAGCCTGAGCTCTCTTGAAGGCACCTGATATACACTGTACATTTATTTCAAGGAAATATTATGTAACATTTAGTATCATCTGCAATAGTAGGCATAGCATGGTGGTCGTAAAAAACGTATCAAAATGTTACCACGGTTATCTCTTCTTTATTTTTTTTTTACATTTATTTTCTAAGTATAAACATACTTTACAGTGGAGTTGATAAGGGAGGGAAGCAGTACAACATGGGTTATATTAAGGTGGACCAAGAGGACAGAGCTGTCAGAGTCTTGTCTTGTCGGCAAATATATTTATTGCAATGGTAGTTTCAATCTATCTACACGAAAATTTCTGATAAATGGTTTTGGTGGTACATTAAAAGTAGGAATATAAAGTACTATGGATAATACAAAAAATATTAATGCTTAGACTAACAGTAGTGGTCAGGCACTACTATGGTTCAGTTTGTTTATCCAGGGTCACAAGTGTTTCATTGTATATATTGGGAAAGGTTCCATTTGCCATGCAATGAGAACAGTGGACTGTGAATAACAATAGACGTACAGTATGTGGTAGCATTGCATCTAGTTAAAGGAGAAAAAAATCCAGAGTTGCGGCATGCAAATTATGGGTTAAATATTGAGTGTTAATTAAAGCAGCAATGAGCTTGTCAATGGTATTAATTTTCTTCGGTAAGCATGTCATTGGTATTAATTTTCTTCAGTAAGCTTGTCATTGGTATTAATTTTCTTCAAAGAACTTGTCTTGGTATTAATTTTCTTCAATTAGATTGTCACTGGTATTATGTAGAAATTGGGGACAAATTTAATGAAATTCTTACAATTGGTTGGCAGAGCGTAGTTTTAAACGATAATCATTATATACAGCTGGTATACGCCTTGATATGTTTCTGGTTTGAGCAAATGTGTCCGGGATGTCGTTGATCCCTTGGTAGAAACTCTGGGTGTACCCTTCTACGTCTAGCCACATGTACTACGTCTGATGTTTGTGTGTTTGGTTTCAGATTTTTAAATCTGTTGCCCGTTTCATTTTCGATAATCAAGGATGGACCTGAAAATTTGAGAGAAAGTTGAGAGATCCGTTCAGGTTCTCTAACATGACAGCGTTGCCTATTTCTAGTGTTATAGGCTTAACCTGTCTGTGTAGCTTATAATTCATTTCAGCGCGTAGCGCTGCTAAGTGTGTGCTTACTTGACCATGGATGTCCGTGAAGGCGCTTATTTCCTAAGTAGCGAAATCGTCCATATTGAAGACAGGGCGAGATTTGCCTGTAATTACGTCAGAAGGTATAACATTCGTCTGTGACATAAACAAAATATTAGGTTGATTTGCCCGTGGAGCTATTGATTGGCCCATTAATAGAGGTTGCGACTTGAAGTAACCCATCCTGCCATGCATTGTGCATTTGATTTACAAGATGACGAAGAATTTCAAGGATCTTACGATTGGTTCTTTCGACGAGACTATTTGGCTGTGGCTGATAAGCTGTGATGAAGCTTTGTTGGGTGCTCATTGAGGAGGCTTGATTTGTTGAGTGCTCGCTATGGATGCTTGATTTGTAGATTGCTCGCTGTGGAAGCTTGATTTGTAGAGAGCCCACTGTGGAGGCTTGATTTGTAGGATGCTGCATTGCAGGCATATTTGTGCTAAAAGTTGATTCATGAACTCTAATCCTTTGTCGAAGAGAAGAACCTCGGGCGTAGTAAAAAAGCATATGAGATGCATAACTAGGGCGTGAGCCACAGATTCGACAGATTTATCCTGCAGTAGGACTAAAATCACAAATCTAGAGAAATGATTGACACACACCAATGCGTACGAGGATCCTTGGTAATTCCTCGGAAGTTGTAACAAGTCATTGGTGACTGTGTCAAACGGAGGTTCCGTTGTAGGGTATTCCAGCACTGGAGCAGGTGGAAAAGTATTACCCTTGTGCTGTGCACACGATAAACATTTAACAATGTGTTGCTGTGTCTTTTTACATCGTATTCCAATATTTTTTTTTCTTCTAATTTCCGCAAGGCCCTTGTCACGCCAGGGGTTGGCCTGCTTGAGGTACATTGTGGTACAATATTAACACCGTTGCATGAAGCGTAACAATAAGCTGAGCTGTCCGTTTGGAGTGATGAAGTATGTCATGTCATAATTCAAAATGACTGAACGGAAGAGGTAACTTTGGTTTATTATCCTCCTCCCCCGACTCAAGAGCAAAAATGACTGTAGATTACAAGGGATCGCTGTTCGTCCGGTAATTGCGAGAGAGTGAATGAAGCTACAGACGTCACTGGCGCTATGTAACTGACTAAAGATTGCAATATATCGCTCAGAACAGGCATTGGGTACCTATCATAGATAGTGTCTTCGTTGACGCGCCGAAGATCAATGACTGGCGGCCAACTTCCATCCTTCTTAAAGACTAAAAACCATGGTTCAGGGGACTTTGAATGTGTGACAACTACTGTTCCAGCAAATCTTGAACCTTGTCTTGTAGTAACCGCGCACTAGCTATAAGGTAGTCTGTAAGCTGGTGTGTAAATCGGGTTTGTATCCGGCTTTTAAAGATATGTGAAGTGAAGTGACACTCGTCTGACCCAGCGGATTGCCAGGTAATGCTATAATCTTTTAGTAGTCGGCAAGCAACTCGAGGAGCCAAGTCTTGCCTTGAGGGTGATCAGTTACCTTAAAGCAGTATTATCCGATCCATCCTCTCCTGTCTGGTTTATGTAAGTGTATGTGTAGCACTACAAATTGGGAACTGTGTAGGCAGTAAATCAACACTAATTCTGTATGGTAAACCAGATTATTACACAAACAACATCCTTGTTTTAAAATTCTGGGAGCACCTGGTCTGTGGAGAACGAGGACATCTTTTAAACCACCAGGATGAATCGTATTCAATGTAAATTAAAACCCTGGGAGCTTCCGTATGACAGACTACGTCAGTCACAGTGAAAACCTCAGGTAAGCAAACAGTGGCCCTGGTTGTTTCCTCATTCTGGAAATGCAGCGTACCTGTTAAAACTGCAGGTACAACAGTTCAATCTTTGCAGCTATAATCACGCCGGGTAAATGAGTCGGTAGGGTCTAGGACGCAGTGGAACTCGGGATCCATCTTCCTCGTAGTAGGAGCATTGGATAAAATATTTACCCTGGCGGTGAGCAATGGAACAGTATTGCCCATGACATGATAGGTAACGCCACCAACAGTGATAGTATGTTGACTTGGCTGGACATTTATCATGTTGCGTTCAAGCGTTGGAAGACCAATTAATCCGTCAGCTGGTAAGTTAAAGTCCTTGACTATGTAACACACTGCCGGAATTGGCTTACCACGTCTAGAAAAATGCAGAGGTAGTGTTACCACTCCCGTAATGTCCAGCTGGGCACCGAAGACTCCTGAGAGATTGGTGTCAGTAGGTCGAACTGGAAATCCTCTGTGAGGTGAACGTCACTGTAGTTCTGATAGGACTCTAATGAGAGTACGGTTGCCTACACACCCTTATCTATATCTAGGGAAAGTGGTACCCTCTCTCACCAGAACAGGCAACACTTCTGCTTTGTTCGATGCTGCAACTAACGAAGCTACACTAGAAATGTTGCTTTGCATTATTACGGCGGTACTTATCCCACATATTGTTGAACAAGACAGTGGTCTTCCCCCGACTGCTTATAATAGCGACGATATGGCCGTCGTAGCTGTCTATTATACCACCAATCCTTACACCGTTGTAGAGTAACAAAGTTTGGGAATTATGAGACAGAGTCATGTAATATACACCACAGTACATTAGTAGACTTGGTCTGAATAACTGCTGAATGGGACGGAGGTAGATTTCGTCGTGGTCTTGAATTTGCTGTATAGGTAATGCCAAAATATTTAATTAAAATAGACACATTGTTACAGTAAACCAAAGAGGCTGGTGCTAAAGCAACATTTACTTCCAGGTAGAACGCTCTGAGATTCCGTGGTGAGCAGAGCTGGTGAGTGGCGAACGAATGGTAAGCATTACATTAGACTTCCCTGCACTTGGATGTATAATAATTCAATTAATTAATTGAGTTGTTGGAAGTGAAAATACAATGAAGCCAGAAATATTATAAAATATGAAAAATAAAGGGAAATAAATAAATACCAGTCCATTGCTTTAATGGTATAATAGGCTAGAAAACTCTGATAATACAATTAATTTATTTAGTTTTTAAACTTTAATTTACTGGTAAACATAAAAGTCCATCATTTTTTTTTAGTGAAAGTTTAATAGTAAATTCGATGGTGTGCAGAATGAACCTAGTAGAGGTGTGGGTATATTAGTGAAGAATTCTCTTATTTCTCTTGTAGACAATGTAAATTTGTTGAATGCTCATTTATATGATAAAGCGGTATGGTGCGAGATCATTATGAAAAGAAAAAATATACTAATTGGTGCTGTGTATAGAGCTCCTATTACAAGTCGTGAGAAGAATCTTTTATTGAATTACCTAACCAAGTTGTTTCTTTTCCTCGTAGATGTAATATTACATCTCCTTGTTTTGCTCTACTAAGATACTATTCCTGTTATAAACATGTCTTCTCGTGGATGTTTGAACAGTCCAAACGTGTTCTGCTACATATGTAATACTAATAATAATAATAGTTAACGGTTAATTGAAAGAGCTTGGCAGCCAGAAGGCTGAAAATATGCAGTTACATAATTGGGGAATGGGTTTCGATTTACAAAAAATATACAAATAACATAAGTGATACAAATAACTAGATGGGGAAAAGCTCAAACTACAGGACATTTCAACATAGTGACAGTGCAAGAAGTAGTATTTACTGGGAGTGAATACACTGGTTTATTACAAGTTATTGATAATTTTTACAATGGTTGAGACTGGGCTGTTCTCATAGGGATCAGTTCGTGCACGTATGGGCTGGATGCGGTTGTGGTGTCGAACAGCAATTCTCGGGCTAGGGATCTCAGGTGGTAGTAGGAGCCGGTGTCGAGGATGGTGCAGAAGCTTCTTACCAAATTTGCAGATGAGGTCGTGGTGATGGTCAGTGAGAGTCGAAAGGGTCAGTGTGTTGAGCGCTTCTTGATATGTGGAGTAGGAAGGGGAGAGAATAATCTTGCATGCCCTATTTTGCACTTTTTCTAGATGTTTACGTTGTGTGGCATTTAGGGAGGAAGACCAGGTAGGGGAGGCATAAGTGAGCTTGGAAAGTATGAATGTTGAATAAACACTGAGGAGCTCGGGTGCAGGAACTCCGAGGGACTTGAGTCGGCGGAGGAGGTGGAGACGGAAACTGGAGGATTTGACAACTTCACTGACGTGGGGTTTCCAATTTAGTTTGCTGTCTATGGTGACGCCGAGGAGCTTAGTGGAATCTACAACCTGGAGTGTGTTCGGACCTAAAGTAATGGAGAAGAGGTTGATGTGCATAACCATGTCTTGGTATGGTTGATGGTGACGTGGTTGTTAGTGGCCCAGTTTTGGAGACTGTTCAATAAATCCTGAAGGGCGGTATAGTCGGGAGCAGAATTGTTGACGCTGATCCCAATGGTGGAGTCGTCGACATATTTCCAGCGAGCAGGGCATCAATGATAAGCATAAGGAAGCAGAGTGGTCCCATCTTGATGCCTTGGGGGACGCCACAGGTGAGTGACTGAAGGGTGGAGACAGCCCCTCGGAAGCGTACAGCTTGGCGTCGGTCACTGAGGAAGTCTGTAAGCCATGGTATAAGACTTTTCCGAAGCCCGAGGTCAATAGCTTTGTTGATGATTAAATTGTGGTCGACTAGGTAAAACGCTTTAGTGAAATCAATGAAGGCGACAGCTACAGACGTTTTTCGTTTCTCGAGATGGCGGTATATGTAATCGAGAAAGCTGAAAAGACAGTGTGTGGTGGAGGAAGTTTTCATATTGGCAAATTTCTGAGGGTCTACGACTCCTGCAATATCAGCACAAGCCCTGTCGAACACAAAACTTTCACAGATTAGGCTGGGTATTGGGGTGATTGCAATAGGTCGTAGCTGATTTAAGGATTGTGGGCTGGTTGACTTGGGCACTGGTGATACATAAGAGGTCTTCCAGTCAGCTGGGCATCTGGCTTGACTGAGAGAAGCATTGATGATGGAGCATAGGGGTTTAGCAAGCTCCGGGGAGAACTCCTTGAAGAGTTTCATTGGTAAGTCAATGAGGGTGGTAGAGCGTTTTAACTTTAGTTTGTCCAGACGTTTTGCCACTTCAAATTCTTCTACTAAGTCAGTGGGAAGGGAGGCTGGTAGGTAAGCAGGGAGAGTGGCTGTGTCAAGCCGGGGGAGCGTCTTGCATATAGTAGCGAAATGGTTATTTGATTACTCAGCTGCGTCAACATTAGTGAGATGGCTAAGGAAGGGGAGGGGGTGTGTCTTATTGTTTAGTCCACAGAGTTCTTTAAGCTTACCACACCAATGACTGATGTTGGTCTGCTTCAGGTGTTGCAATTTGGTTGGGTAGTGAGACTTCTTTGCAGTGCGTATTTCGCGGATGACTCGGTTGCGAAGGGACCTGTAGCGGATTTGGTCATTGAGATAAAAGGCTTTGTCTCTCTGTTGCATAAGTCTTTTCATCCGATGTGAGATCCAGGGCAAGTCAGCTGGGTGAGATCTGATGGACTTCTCGGGGAAGAAGTGGTGGTGAGCTTCCGTGGTGGTGTTGGTATAATTTTTCCATTTGGTTTCCACGTCATCCACGCTAAGTACTTCAGTCCAGGGATGGTGAACTATCCACTGCCCGAAGAGGCGCACTGCAGAGTCAGTAATCGGCCTGTAGGTCTTGATGTAGGGTCTCTGTACTTGAGTGGGAGTGACAGCTGAGGACCAGAGCACTGATAAGTGTGTGCTACACCCGATAGGAGGCATTGGTTGAGGTGGTTGGTACTGGTCTGCTAGATCAGTTAAGATAAGGTCAAGGGTATTTTGACCGTGTGTGGGGAAGGTCACAACTTGTGATAGTGACAGCTGGTCCTGGATATCAGTGGTGTCAATTTCATTATAATCCCCACATAATACTAACTTGGCACATGGGTGCTTTGGTGTGCATAAGCAACAACAAGAAATAGTCGCAACCATAAAAAATGCATATTTGCCTACTTTGGAGTGAAAATACGTGATTTAGATAAACCATGGGCGCCACATAAAGCATGTCGCATTTGTGTTGAAGGTTTAAGACTGTGGAAATATGGTAAGAAAAAAGTTATGCCATTTGGAGTCCCTATGGTATGGCGGGAGCCTAAAACTCATGGTGATGGCTGTTTTTTGTTTTGTTTTTTTGCTCTGTGAAGATAGAGGGATATAAAGCAAAAAAATAAACAAGGAATCATTTATCAAAAGATTCCATCTGCCATGAGACCGGTACCACAGGGTCCTGAGGTTCCAGTCCCCATTCCGCCAGATGTGTTGCAGTCTGTGTCATCAGAACCTGACCATGATTCATCGACAGGTAACGGAAGTGATGTTTATCAACCTGAAGTCATTAGTGATGTACCGGAGGTGTTTACCCAGAGTGAACTTAATGATCTGGTTAGGGATTTGAATTTACCAAAAAGTCTGTTGAACTTTTAGGATCTTGGTATAGGCAACGTGAGTAAGAACTAGTTCAATTTCTTTTTCAGAGGAAGGCTTCTTGGTTTATTGTAGTAATGTGTCTGCTTTAATTAACTATTTTGGCATTACCTATACAGCTACTGAAGGGAGGTTGTTCATTTATATTTCAAAAACAAGTCTCAAAGGAGTTTACTTCATAATGGAAATGTATTTTCATCAATCCCTGTGGCTCACCCTATTCATCTTAAGGAAACTTATGAAAATTTGCAGATACTTCTAGAGAAAGTTCATTATAAAGTTCATGGTTGGTTGGTTTGTGGAGATTTTGTAAAAGCCCTAGATAAGGAAAGTTATTGTTTTAGGTACATATGCAGGGAATTTCCATCAGTCACATATAAACAATTCAAAGCTGGCATTTTCGTGGTCTCTCAAATCCGAAAGTTAATGATGGACCACCAATTTGAAGAATCGATCAACCAGTGTGAGAAAGAAGCGTGGAATAGTTTCAAGAATGTTGTGTATAGTTTTTTAGGCAATAGAAAATATCTAAAATATCAAAACATTGTTGAAGGTATGTTGAATAACTTTAAAAACATGGGTTGGAATATGAATGTAAAAGTGCATTTCTTACATTCCCATCTTGAGTATTTTCTTGAAAATTAAGGTAATTTAAGTGAAGAGCAAGATGAAAGATTTCACCAGGACATTAAGGAAATGGAAAAGAGGTACCAAGGAAGGTGAAATGTGAACATGATGGCAGACCACTGCTGGATGCTGAAGAGAGAATGTGCCTGTGAAAATATTGCCAAAATATCGAAAAAAAAGAAAGTTTCACCCATTTTAGAAGCCTAACATTATGTTCATACATATTCATATACTGCATATCATTTCTTTCTGTATTAGCAGGCAAATAGCCTTAATCACAATAATCTTTAGGTTTAGTTAACATTGAAGCCTCCTGAATTATCTTGTTTATATTATTTTGTCATATTTGTAGGTTGTATTTGTATATGTATAATTTATAATATCTTGTCTTATTGGTAATAAAGTGTGACGTCCTTGAGCAAAACAGTTTATTTTTGACATCCTTGATAAAAAACGAGTCAGAATCAAGTCTCAGTTTTAAAACATTCAACTTTTCTTGAAATGCAGACCGGTGAAAAATCAATCATGCACTTGGCCCATACATCATAAATAAGCACACCCACACCTTCCTTCCAGCCTGGTATATATGGGTTCATAATGCTCAGAATAGGGAGATGTAAATGTTTCACCGACTCCCTTGGAGTTGTTTACCATTGATAATATCTCAGACGAAGACTTAAAGCGACGTAAAATCAATTAAATTCAATTGTGCCGCTATTATCCATTTCCGCCTCTTATATATGGGGTTCAAAATGCTCAGAATAGGGAGATCAAAATGTTTATAACTTTCGGACGCGCAACGTCCTTAAGTAAAATATATATATATATATATATATATATATATATATATATATATATATATATATATGCTGATAACCACAAGGAAAGAAGAAAACACGAAGTTCCCAAGCGCTTTCGTGTAATTCACATCTTCAGGGGTGAGTACAGACTAGAGAGAGTAATACAAATCAAGGTGTATATATACAGAGGAGGGTGAGACCACCTCCACAATGGTCAGGTATATATATAACTAAGGGTAATTAATACTCACAACATCCTGACCTTAAGGTAACACTCACTAAACTGTATTAAAATAATATGATTTAGGCAATGCCAAACGTATAAGCACGTACGTGTCAGGAATGCTTATCCATCATCATCAAAGCAGAACTGACTTTAACTGAGGATGACTGTGGAGCAACGCCAACCAACCGCTGTCCGCCGCTGTCCGAATGCGGCCATACGTCTGGCACTTCATTTTTACCTAACGCTTCACTTTTAACTACTATACCGGTCAGGGATTATCAGTTCTGTCATAACTACAGTATGTATTTTTTATTTTCCTTCATGGCCATATTTTGTTCTCTAATCATTATACAATACATTTAATATTTATATATATTACACACGTGGGTGGGTGTATTATTACTCCGACAAGTCAGCTTTATCTGTATAGCAATTTTGTAGTTACTTACTCTAAGGGGGTTCACTTACTCTAAAAATACTATTCGCTTTTATGCTTGCTTCTCACCCCCCCCCCCCCCCACTTCCCCATACAGTGTGATTCAAACTCTACCAGCCTACTAGTTATCCATCATGTGCGATAATTACATAGTGGTAAAAAAATCAAGCAGTATAGTTTTCCTCCAGACACTAAAGTAGTTGCTAATTTTTTTCGGCTTAAAATAATCATTTAGTTTGATCATTATCACGTGTAATGCATAATTAATTCAGGTGTAGGGTAATCATAACTCACGCATTACCTCAATATTACTGTAAATAGTATTAACATTTAATACATTGTTCATCCTTCTGCCTTCTCAGTGACTGCCTGGAGTCTCTCAGGCGTTAAAGAGACGAGGTTCTTAATGAGTTGTGGTTGTTGACAGAACATTTCCATTGCCTTCTCGTATGGGCCATAAGCTGTTGAGGTATGCTCTCTGTCTCAAGCTCCCATGTATTGACCATTGTAACCCATAGGTTTTCTATAGGACCTTGCTTGGCCACTCCATCAGAAGCAAATTCTCTTACTGTTGAAACCAGTCCGTGATTACTCTGGCTGTATGGATGGGGCCACGATCGTGCATGACAATGACTAGACCTGGTGGGAATGGGAAGGTTCGTTCTTGCAAGGAAGGAAGGTAGAAATTCTGTAGGATGCCTATATATTTCTGGGCAGTGAACCTTCCCTCAATTTGTGCCATATCACCCACACTATGGATGGAGATCCACCCTCAGGTATTGCAAGTAACGTTTCTGCTGTGTTCTTCCTCAAAGATGTGGCGACCGTCGCATCTGCAAATGAAAACCCGCAATCCTAGTGCTTCCAGTGTAATACATTGTAAAATCCCTATGTAGGTTAATGGCACTAATTTCATACTTACGTTTAAAATGATTAATAACTTACGCTTATGCTTATCCTGAAGGCTGATTAAGAGATAAGTGGCGTCCCTGAATTCTTAGCCTAAATAACATGATTTTTTTTTTTTTTTTACGGGGATTAGCCCACCGGGGTACAGGTCACTGACCCACATCAGGGCCTGGGGGGGGGGGGGGGGGGTGAAAATGTAATAATAATAATAATAATAATAATAATAATAATAATAATAATAATAATAATAATAATAATAAGAACCATAAAGAACCATAAAGAAATACAAAAATTAAAAAAGATCAAAAGTGAGAAACAATATATAGTGGGGCAGCTAAATGCAATTTTTTAAGAGAATCATGCAAATGGTGATACAAGCACCAAATTTGGCATGGTAATTCTCTAATGGTTACTAGTCAAGTCTGCCTGATTGGCCATTTGAAAATCCAAGATGGCGGCCATTTTTAAAGCTGGCCTCCATATTGACCTTCAAAAGTTGATTTTTCTAATAGAAATTGATGTAGTTGGTCAATCTAAGTGATCTTGGTGTCGATACGTATGTTTTCAAGCATGCTCAGATGATTTTTTTTAGTTTTAAGTCCATTGAACATTTTTATGCACATAAAATAACACTTTTAGTAAAAAAGAAATAACAAAAAAGAACTTACTAAAAAAAAGTGCTCACTATTAGCACTGGTTCCTGTGACTTCTCGTGACAGTACATCTTTGTGCATTTACTGCTGTTCACACATGCAGCTGCAAAGTGCTGTGCAGGAAAGTCCAGAGCGAAAGCATTTGCATCTCTGGTTGCAGTCTCTCTTACAGGAACATTTGGTCAGCTCCTGACAGCATGTCGCAATAGGGTGTGTCAATTTAGGGGGTGAACTGGCTAAATTGAAAATCGAGTAATTTGGTAGCAATTTATTGGAGTCTTTAAGCATGCAAAACAATATTCTGGCATAAATTTTTTTTTATAATAAGTCCTACCTACATCAAATGGATTCTTAAATGTACATATTTGTGAATTTATAACATAACCAGCGTTTGCACACATGTTACTCTTTCAAGTTTCAAATTATTATATTTTATTATCCGTAGTCTATTTGAAAGTAACCAATGCCTTCATACTCTCTTTGCTTTGGTTTCTTGTCATCAGTAGTCTGCTTGCTATTTGTGCTTTGATGTAACCTTCTCGCCTCTCGTGGCTGTAAACATGGCCCGCTGCTTCTGTGACCATTTTCACACATCTCTCCACACTTTGAGTGTGGGAAGGCCACTTCGGCACCTGCATTGGAGTCTCTTTAAGGTTTCTCAATTCTTGGCTAGTTAGACTTGTTGTCAATGGTGGCTCTAAGACTTCCAAACTCAAGTCAACCAATTCTGACAATTTGGTGGCATTGACGTTTATTGGGGGAACTTTTCTTGAATGAAACGAACAGTCTCCCAACTGGTCGTCATCTATTAGCGTTCCTCTAATCTTTAGAATGACTTCTACAGCCTCGGTTCGGAGATTGGTACATTGACTGCAAAGCATTGCTTGCAAAACTGCTTCTGATCGAGCATACCAAGCGGACCTTCTTGCCACAGGTAACACGATGTCCCTCACTACCTTCCTCTGTGTTCTACTAGCTGCAATTGAAACAAAAGGTGATTGGGCCCATCCACCCACATAGGATTAAGTTTCACACTAAACCACTGGGGAAGATAAACTCCAATAATAAATTCAACAATTAACCTCAAATTCTTCAGCACTTTGCCCTTCAATTCGTGTTTGGAAATCCAAATCCTGCAGAAACGAAGAGCTGTAGTTAACCAACGGCTGTGACTGACAGGTCCAATCTCCAAGAGAGCCAATGACTGAGGCACTTCTCCTGATCTTATTGCTTGGGCAATACGATAAGCATAGGATTGATCTGTGCTGAGATCTTTGATGACTCCTTCAGACAACGCCGGAAGGGGAGGGCCAACTTCGACCTTTGGAAAGGTTGTATTTATTTCTAGTTGTGTTGCTTCATCCAGCATGATGCCAAGGGGACCTGACCACTTGTTGTTGCTCTTTGTAGGACCATCAAGTTCCTGGATGAGATGACGAAGAGGTAGCTCGCCTGTATGTAAATCACATACAATCCAAACAAGTCTTCTTCCTAGTTTTTTCTCTAAATGCGTCATTACACCCCCCTGCCATCCGGTGTTCACTGCAGTTGAATCTCCACCAACAGCCTGCAGTGAACTGCCAAGTCCTCTCTCCTGAACCCAACATAAAATATGATCAGCAATGACCTCTGCATGTTTCTTCCCTTCTACTTCAGTTTCGGGAGCAAAGTGAAACAAAAACCGACCACCAGGCTCAGAACAGACAGAGTAGTGTTCTTCTTTGATGAGACCTGGAAACTTTCTGTTCACTCCCTCTACTTCTAGCAAAACTTTTGTGTCATCTATTCTTCCATCAAACAAAAGACAGGAGAGCCCTCCCTCGCTTAAATCTTTTTCATGCTGATCAGATATTTCCTTCATTATTTTTTCTTGTGCTCTTCTAATTTTATTATGATCTATCACCAAAGATACATCCTCTCGGCTGATGAGGCCTGCATCTATCCAAGCGGCAGTTGCAATTTCTGCAGCCTCACGAAGTCCAGCATGGTGGCGAATACTAGCTAAAGCAATGTTTGAAATATTTCTTGTGTTGTATTTCATTTTCTTTGGTAAAGGTTCAGATGGCTCTTTGGAACTATCATCTGATGTTGCTTCCTGTTCATCAGAAGAACTATCAAAGAAGTGATAAACATCTTGACACAGCTCTTCCTCTCTTTGGATGGCTTCTTCACTCTTCATTTTCTTCTTTTGTTCCCTCTCTCGGATTTGTTCTCTCTTCTTGGCATTAGCAATCTGCTTCTTTGTTTCTGAATAATCTATTGAACCCATTTGCATACTTCCTTGGCCTTCTGCCTTTGTCCTCTGTGCCTTTATAAATTCAAGCTCTAAAACAGGGATCTTCTTTTCACGAGGACAACCACAATCAATGTGGGAATTATTTTCTCTCTTACCTGAGTGAGAACAGTTGGATTCAGAACATAATTGTATGGAGCACTTGCAGGTCAAAATGTCAAACAGATTATCAAGTGTGTGCAGAAATTCATTTTTCCTGGCCAAGTTTCCTTTACCAAGTGATGTTTCAACTGCTTTGTGCCATAATTTCGTTAGTTTTAGCTCAATAGTTCGACACTGATTAATCACAGGTGGTTTGAATAGTGCATTAGCTTTTGTCCATTGATGCAGAAGAGGGACTATCATGTCATTTATGAGTTCTTTATCTGTATAGTTCCTTCTGTCCTTTGCATTTTTTTCTCGAAGGAGTAACCCTAATCTTAGCATGTCTCTCACTGTTGGAAGTTCTGATACAGGAAGCTCCTTCCCTTTACCAACTAGCAGGCTCAAGTGGGTTGACAACTGACTTCTTGTCTTCAATTTTGACATCTTCACACTATCTGACAAATAGAAAAATATTTCAATGTTTCATAATTCAATTGTTGTTTCAAAAAATATCAATTTGTTTATCAAAAATGCTGTAACAGAAATAACATAATAATTTCTTAGAACATAATGTTTTATACAATGATGTAAGTAACTGCGACAATCAATATGCCCTACTTACAGTAATAAAAATGTAGAATTCGTCTGGTAGAGAAGGTGCAAGTGCAATGAGAGCAAACCACCGTCTATGATATCTAGAAGGAGAGTGAGCCGGGCGCCTTATCCTCACGCTTGGTACAAGTCAAAACAAGAATTAAACTATCCCACACGGAGAGCCTGTTCATGTTCATGTTCTGACATGCATATTGTACACAAGCTATAGAACCATAAAATACTCCATAATCCATATGCTTACATGAGATTAGTTAATATCAAGTGAATAATTCTAATCAAGTCTCATTAATTTGTTGAAATACTGATATTTGAAACTTTAAGGTATAATTGATGTAGGTGAGGGTTATTTCAATTCATTTTTGTTTGCTAATCTCAAGTTTAGACATAAAGAGGCACAATATTTTGACTACCAAATTTGATTTTTAACATGTTGACAAAATTGACACACCCTAATGTCGCAATCGGGGGAAGAGTCGTCCAACGTATCAGCCATGCTTCTCCCTTCTGCGTCCATCCCCAGTTAAAAAGGACTGCTGGTTTCTGGATTGGAGATTGTTGCCTAGCCCCAGATGATACCAGCCTGGTAGGCAGCCCGCTTTGCATGTTCCTTGAGGGTTGCCTAGGTTGGTGGAATGGAGTCATATGGTCTCTGCTTGCGGGAAAAGAGATTTAGTCTTGCCTCATCTACACCAGTGGCTACACTTGATCTGTCGTAAATGAGGACAACAAATCCTCACAGCTTCTGCAGGTCAACATCAGCAACTGTTGTTGGACATTGGCTGAGTTTGGTGAATGTTTCTGAAACTTCATCACAGACATTCCATGTCTGCCATGCAGATTTCTTTCCTTTCCCACGGAAGCCAGACACAACGTCACAGCCAGTGAAAGCATGAAGGTATAGGACCCCACTAGCTTTCTTAGGCCCTATCGCAGAAACTATATCATGAACTGGAATCCATCGATGACTGGCTCTTTGGCCAAAGGCAATCCACATGTTATCAAGACCAAGCTCCTATAGTGATGGCAGTACAGATACTGCTTTGACGACCACGTCAGTGTCATTGGCTTTGATGATGAGGGACTTGGTACCTTCCATTGCTGCATCCCTAGCATGCACAAATATTCGTGTGTCTGCTTCCTCATGACAGCATGGAGCCACAGCTTCTAGGGACTTCTCTGTGTTGCTAATGGCATCTTCTCCCTTTGTCACAACCACCGTGCTTGTCGTCTGTGCTTCACACATTTTCTCCGCTAGAAAATGGAATAGTTCTGTCTTGTTTTTGTCATCTCGCAGAACGCTTCTCTATTTTTTGGGAGTCTTACTGGTTCCTGTAACTCTTGTCCTGATCCCCTGTCCTCGTTTCGACCTGGCTTCAGACTTCAGACTTGACCTTTTTGTACACATCAAACACTGCATCCACCCTATTGTATTTGGCACCATAGAATTCCACTTTGGGCAGGATGTCTTCTCTGGCATAGGCATCAAAAGTCTTTGAGGTGCGTGGAGGCAGGGCATTGATCACTGCTGAGCCATCTATGATGATAGCATCTTCATGTGGTTCTCTCTCTGTAGCATTCACTTGTACTTGAAGAATTTCAGCCAGCTGTGACTTCTGACATGTATGAAGCTTGCCATTGTCACTGAGGGAGGCAGGAGTTGACTGGTTCTCATGCTTGAAGAGTTCTTGCAAGTCATACTGTCTGTTCTGACTGGTGTGTACCAACCATTTTAGCAATATCTGGATCTACAATGTTCTTTGTGTCTAACACCAGAAGGTCAGATGACTCATCTTGGAAAGGGTTGCCCATCTCCCGCAGCACCTTGGAATGTGCTTCCACCTTCTCAAAGAAAGATTTCTGTACACTCAGGGTCTGCTCATGATGTCGGCTGCTGGTGGTGGTTCCATCTTTTGCACCTGACGCAGCTTCATATCCAGCAACAAGACGACTCACTTCAGGTCCAGCCACCATCCACCTACGAAGTGCTGCTGGGTCCTCAGTCAACCCAACTGCTCCTCCATCGCCTTTAATCGCTGCATTGTTTTCTTTGTGGGCTTGATCAATAGCAATGGCAGAGAACTCTCTTCCTGACTTGTGGACAACAAAGTTCCCTTTGTAGAACTCCCTCGCTACCTCTGGATGTTGTTGCTCCAGGCACATCATGTCTCGAAAGAGAATTGGAAGCCATCGGGTATAATTAACATTGTTGTTCGCAAAGAAGTAGGGGATCAGCTCTGAAAGTGCTTCAAGGTAGAGTTTGAAATTGCCTTCCCTGAATGAGCGGATCAACATGAAGATGGTGAGCTCCATGTCCAGCACAAGGTTCCATAATTGGAACTGTGAACTCTCAAGCTTCCGTTGTTTACACCAATCTTCAAAGCTCAAAATTGACCTTTCAGACTCATCAGAGCAATAGTCCTGGTATGCCTCCTTCATCAGTTTGTGCAAGCTGTATGCTGTAACTTGATGTGCTAGTCTTGTCTTAGTTACACTTGATGCAGACAGAAAAGACTCTGCTGTACCAGATGAAGCCACTCCTGCTTCAACAAGGGAACCGGTCCAACCACTGTCTTGTAGTAGCGTTCCTAGTGCAGCCATCTCTATGTGAAGTCCCCCGAACATAATAACATACCTGTCTTCTCCATACTCAGGCCAATGCCATTGGATTTGTTTTGACAGGGCATACAGTGGCTGGTCAGCAGCTATGGCTGGGATCTGACCTGGGTTCAGAAATGCCACTGTATCACGAACCTTTTCCATGACATGCTTGATGGTTGCCACAGAGTGTGCCTGATCTCGAAGCAGGGGAAGCAGAGACGTAATGCTCACTTCAAATGGCTGACTCCTCTTCTGTGCTGCATGGTGAGCTGCCCACGTGATGCAGGCTTCATCAACCACATCCTCAGTGAGCAAGACCTCTTCCATCCAAGCATACTCTTCCTGCAGGAGTGACTGGATTGACTCAGGTGCTGGCAATGACTGAGGTGCTACCAAGGGAGGATTGGGATTCTTTATAATATAAGCTGGTCGGACATTGGTGAATGCCTCTGGAAGCACAGGAACTTTCTTGACCATCGTATCTGCATTCCGTCTGAGTGGCTCACGCTCCTCACCAGCCTGCTCAGGGCTTGGATGTTGGAAGATGGACACACTGGTCCCATGGAAGGACGTTTTGACCGTAGTCGCTGTGGGGTTGTGGTCAATGTTGTCCACTGCTGAATTCGTGAACAACTGCTTCCTCAAGATTGGTGGACACACCACTCCATTTTCCACGTACTGGCATACAACTGCTTCTCCTAGCTGGGCTGATACTTGTAGAACTCTGTCTTATGAAATGCTGACCCCATTATCATGCAGCAAGTCGAGAGCTGCCTCTTTCTTGTCTTAGCAAACACAAACATGCCGACGTAGGTAGCAAAAGGTTTCTCATGGTCCTTGGAGTGTCTGTGGATTTGTGTTCCTACCTTGTAGTTGGCAAAGCAGTTGTACTGTAAGAGCTGTGACATAGCAAGGTCAGACTTCGATGCGCCATGCTAGAGTTGGGATTTGATATCTGCACCATGTTCGATCATGCATACAAATTGAAGCAGTGATGGTGGAACAGCCTGTTCAATGCATCATTCATGAAATGTACTGCTAAAGTGTGACTTATGCTGAAGCATGCCCCATCGTATCATCGTAGCAGCCTTGGCCAGATGGATCGCGTCACCGTATTTGCTTGCTTGTGTTAGGATTGAGCCAACATCCTTCTCAAAGGCCAGTAGGATATCTCTTCCTTGGTGATGAGCTTGCAGCTGGGGGATGTGAAAAAGCAACTGGTCCTGCAATCGAGTAGCATGAACATCGGGCGATCCAACACCCAGCTGTTCAAGTCTCTGTCTGTAGAGTGTGGCCAGGTCAGCAAGTCTGAAAATGAGTGGTTCAGTACCTTCAGTAGAAGCTTTCATCTGAGTGATGTAAGTGACCAGTTCAGAGAAAGCAGTTGGGTATGCGTCCTTGTTCGGATGAAGCTCTTGTACTTCTTCTTGCTCATGAGCATTTCGGTGTGTTCTTTCTCGGTTGTACAGGTCTGCCAGGCAGCGAGGGTGATACTTCAGTTCTTGTGCCACAACATCTCCTGCACTTAGTTTGGCAAGGAGTTTTCCATCGCTAAGTGTCTTCGCACAATCATTCAATCTTTTATTAAGTTTCATTGTCATTGCATGTCTTATGTCACCTCCCGAAGCTTCTTCCTCACATAGAAAGCATTCTGTTGCTTTGGGGTCTCTGACCATTCGCGGTATTTTGCTGTTGCTGCTCTCCTCTGTAGCAACTGCAGAGGTTCGCCTTTTCTGAGCTCTATTTAACTTTGTGTTGTTGAACAGAAGTCTGCAACTCTCATGATACTGTGCCTTGTTTCTCCTCAAGGTCTCCTCTATCCCATCATCTTCAACAAGTCTTGCAGGGTCAAGCTTGATTGGCAGAGCATTGATTGAATGAAATAGAGGAATATTCCTTGCCAGGCTCTTGTAACCGTCATCTCCTTTTTTGGCAGGATTTGCATGTGGAGCCTTAAGATCTTCCTTCTTATCCTGTTGACAAAGACAACACTTTGCCCAGTCAGTGAGGAATGATTTGATGGTAGATTTTGTGTCCATAACTATTTTTGATCTTCAGGGCCGAGGGTTTATCCTTTTACCACCCTGGTGAGCACTTTCTTGTATGGGATACAATTAGGTTCATGCTTTTTGCCCTACACCTAGTCCGATCGTTCATCCAGTGTCATTAGTCCCGTGCGATCTGTACACCATCCAGATAACTAAAACCCCGTTATCCTTGGCTCAGCTCTCCCGCGCTGGCACACCCTGTCAATTCAGGTGCGGCTGCTTAACTGATTTGGGGTTGGTTAAGCAGCATTTGGAACAATAAGCTGTTGCAGTATGACAAGCTTTTTCTTAGCTGACACTGAACCCCATGCTGGGTTGCACAGCAGTGATGTCACCAGTGTGCCCTGGTAGTGCCCGACAATCACTCCCTCACATGCAGAGACCCTTTGCCTGCTACCCTGACCTAGTTGGAAAAAACATAAAACCAGTAGATAAAACCAGTCATAAATAAGACAAATATATATGTGAGAGTATCAGCAATAGGAAAAAATCATATGGGCATGCTTGAAAACATACATATCGACACCAAGATCATTTAGATTGACCAACTACATCAATTTCTATTAAAAAAAATCATCTTTCGAAGGTCAATTTGGCAGCCATCTTGAAAAATGGCCGCCATCTTGGATTTCCAAATGGCCAATCAGGCAGATTTGACAAGTAGCGCCTGGGGTATGATCATGCCAAATGTCATGCTTGTATCACCATTTGCACGATTTTTCCATTATCCGCTCTACTAATATGTATGTTGTGTTGTCAGTAGTAAGTGAAACAATTGAGACCCTGCAATTGTGTGTAAATGAGGCAGAAAGTCAGTTCAGCAACCTGAGACTTGGTCACAATTTTTGTGATGCCATATGGCAGCAGGGTCTACCATAGACAACACATTATGCTTCCAATATCTTCCCAGGCGGTAGTACCTCCCTGTTTGGTAGCTGCCTTTATGGTATGACCATAAAGAAGGATATGTTAACATACTTCGTATTATTCCGCCACCACAAATGTATTTGGCCATGATTGGTCGAAGCGAAGGTCCTCTCATCAGAGAAGACCACTCTTGACCAAAAGTCTAACCCCTCGCCAGTATACTGGCGAGCGAAGGCCAGCCTCGTAGCACGGTGTTGATCGGTGAGGAGCTCCCTGCTTGCAAAAACCCTGCGAAATTTAGTTATTTGGTATTTTCATATGAAGCGATAAATTATTAACAATAAGAGAGTAACAGACAAGTGAAGTTCTGGTTGTAAATGAGAATAGGTTTTGTGATGCGCATTTGAACAGCTTATTTATTTATTGCTTTGTAGTAATTATATTATTCTAAATATCTCTTGTCTTTGTTTGCTTTATGATTTAAATCTGACACACGCATGAAAAACTGCCATTTAGCAGTTTCGCAATCACAGATGTGCGTAAGTTATTCAGTACTCAAGTTGCACTGAGACTGTTTTCTGACTGTAATGTAAAAATTATAATGTGTATATTTACATTCAACAAATATATGAATGGTGAACCGATTATTCATTCCCATGCCCTACCTATGGTGGATTCCCGCCTCATGGAACCGTCTACGCACAGTCTCCTCACTGGACACGTTGAGCAGCAGTTCATATCTGATTGCAACAGCATTCGTGAAGGGATTTTCTTCCACTGCCTGTCGAATGTGTTCGTCTTCCTGGGGAGTAGTGACTCTGGAAAGGGTTCTCCTGGATGAAGGGAAGGGTAAACCGTTTATACTGGCACAAATTTCATATTATAATTACACAAAAAAAATCAATCAACATTAGGGGTATGTATAAATAATGCATAAAACATTTCTGCATTCATACATACCTAGTCTGTCAAGTTTCCCGTTTCCTCCAATCTCTGTATCCACTTGGAAACAGTCTTAGGCGAGACCTAGTAGTAACTGGTGAGCGATGACCCTTATACAGAGGCCATTGTTTCGCAGGGCGATGATCTGACCCCGTAAGATTAACCGAGTCTACTGCCTATCCATGTTGACGTCAGGGGATGAGTGAGTCTTCATGGCTGGAAGCCATCCGTGATTGTCTGTCTGGAAAACCTAATTCTCAATCTGACTGGTTAAAGAGCTAAGAAACAGAGAAACTATTACACTGGTGTACGACAGTTGGGGTATGGAGAAGAGGGTGGAAATCCAATATCACATGAGGGCTGCCTCCTCCAGTTTATAGGGTGTTTTACCCAGATATGGATTTTCAAAAAAGTGTAATACTGTATAGTTCTTTTACATTAGTGTTATTAAGTATATATCCTGTATGTGGTAGATTCACTTCACCAAATGTCAATGTTTCCTGTAATTGAGAGCTAGCGATGTCGACGTCAGTGAACATTTATTGTAACTCACATTAACAAAATTGTGGATAATGCTAGGCTTTTTAACGAGTGTGGTGTGATTATGTTTTGCGTAAGTTTTTGTAATGGTCAAAGCGTTAACATGTCAACTCACAGCTTTCTTGGATGAATCATACAGATATCGAACGTGATATTAGCTGATAAGATTACAGATAGCGTCATTAGGTCGAATGGAGGTAAGCATAGAAATGCCCGGTGGAATATCTCCCGGCATCAACAATAGTCTTGGGCAATATCCAGTCGGGGGTGGCAGAAGAGGGAGTGTAGAATTATTTGGGCTTATTTATTATCTTCCAACATTTGATCAGTAAAATATGAATATGCAATTAACCACACCAGTAAGAGGTACAGAATTACTAATTTCATATATCACATTATTCTCTTTATTGCGTATTAATAGTTTGCTTAATAAATACTGGGTTATAGCTGAAGACGTTTAACCTCGCCCTCTCCCATCCCTGTTGCCACCTTCCCTGGGAATAATTGTCAGTAATGGCTAGTACTACTTGTGAACAGGGCTGTGCCCTTCAGAGGGCCGAGCTAGAGTGGGCCAAGGAAGAAATCTTGAAATTAAAGGAAGTGATGGCGAGGATGAAGGAAGTAACGAGACAAGGAAAGCCTGTGTCTGACGAAAACTCAAGGGAGTGGAAGGTTGTGAGGAGAGAGACGACCAAACTGGTGGTGAAAAAACACACCAAGGAACCGACAATAACAGCTAAGTGTACCAACTCTTTCAGCCCTTTGTTAGACGAATTGGATGTTAGCATAGTCAGGGACAAGGCTGATAAGGAAGGTACGAAAACCTTAATTGTTGGCGATTCCCAGGTAGGGTACCTAGACAGAGCTTTTTGTGGTAAAAATTCAAATAGGATGAGGGTGTGTTTGTCAGAAGATGGGGTGGGGGATATAGTTGACAGGATGGACAATATCTTGTCTGGTAATGGGAACAAATTCATTAAATGCCTCAGTGCAGGAGGCAATGATATTGGCTAGTGTAGGAGTGAGGAGCTTCTTGATAAGTTCAAGGCAGCTATAGAACGTATTAGGGTGAAGGGAGGGAACCCTATCTTATGTGGTGTCCTGCCTAGAAGGAGAGTTTGCAATGAATGGTTGTCATGGGTAGTTGGTGTCAACGGCCGTCTTGTCAGAAATTGAAGTCAATATCAGTCCCATTCATTGGCAACTGGGACAACTTCTAAAGGCAGAAGGGACCTTTATGCTAGGGATGGGGTGCATCTGTCTCGGGATGGGATGGCAACCCTGGCTGCTTCTCTCGAGAGGGCAATTCAAAAGATGTCGAAGTCTTTAAACTGCTAGGCGTACATACAGTATGAGCACGGAAAGGGAAGACTACAGTGGGAGCGGGTAAACAAAGTGAAAGGTAACAGGGAAATATTGCTAGGAATTATGACAAAACTAAATTACGCAGGGAGTTAAAAACTAAATGTGACAAGGAGAGGCATCAGAACACGACTAACTTAATTGTCAACTATGTAAACAGTAGAAGTGTGAGAAACAAAATTAATGAAATCAGTGCGTTGGTATGTACCGAAAAAATCGATATAATAGCATTCACCGAAACATGGATAAACCTAGATTCACGTGAGTTACCTGTCGAATACCAAATTGCAGGTTACAAATTATTCCATACAGATAGGCAGATTAGGAAAGGAGGTGGAGTAGCAATCTATGTCAGGGATACTCTGAAGCGTGGCATAAATAAGGAAATAAAAAGTGAACGGAATACAGAAGTAATTTGGATAGAATTAATCCATGGTAAGGAAAAATTAATCACAGGAGTAATATATAGACCTCCTAATCTTGAAAGAGTTAATGAGTGACTTATTTGGGAAAAAATGCTCAGGGTTTCCATAGATAGCAAAGTCTGTATAGTAGGCGACTTTAACTTTAGCCAAATAAATTGGATTGACCTTACGGGTAACTCAGAATCAGAGGATTTTCTTGAAACAACCCAGGACTGTTTCCTAAGCCAACATATAACCGAACCCACCCAGGGTAATAATAGACTAGATTTAGTTCTGTCAAACAGAGAAAACCTCATTAGTAATGTCGAGGTAGGGAACGAATTTGCAAACAGCGATCACAAAGAAATTAAATTCCAGTTAGAATTTCAGAGCAGAAGCAAGGGAAATTCTACTAAAGTCCCAGATTTCAGAAGGGCAAACTTTGATAGTTTGAAGAGGCAGCTAAGAGAAGGGCTATCACGCTTGGGGGTGAACTACATGACCTCACATGAGGTGACCTGCCGGTTTAGGATGACCTGATAACGAGTTCTGAGGTTGACGAGTTCCACAACAACTTAAATAATGAGTTACTTAATGCACAAAGGCAGAATATACCATACAGAAAACTCAGATCAAACAACAATGACCCCAAATGGATAAATAATTATGTAAACAATATTATTGGACAAAGGAAGGCTATAGGTAAGAGAATAAATCGTGATGAAGTTTACCTCCGAGATTATTATTAGGTATTGGCCGGTAGGGTTAAGACTGAGATAAGATAAGCAAAGAGGAATAATGAACTAAAGGTTGCAAGGGAAGCAAAGTCAAACCCCAAGGGATTCTCTCAAATGTATCAAACTAAAACACAATAAACTATTGGACCAATACAGTCAGATGCTGGCGAGCTAACTGATAACGACGGAGAAATGAGCTATAATCTGAATAAATATTTTTCAACAGTTTTCACCACCAAAAATTTAAACAGAATTCGGGAGGCACCGACTATATACAGAGATAGTGAATAAAATAAATTAAGCGAAACAATAGTGACTAGTAACGCTGTTAGTAAGCAAATAGACAGACTAAAGTCTAATAAGTCACCAGGTCCCGATGAGATATTTGCCAGAGTATTAAAGGAATGCAAGGAAAAGCATAGTATTCCCTTACTAAATTTGTTTAACATGACCATAAAAACGGGTGTAGTACCAGAATCCTGAAGGATAGCGAATGTAATACCGATTTTCCAGAAGGGAGATAGATTACTATCCTCTAACTACCGTCCAATCAGTCTAACATCAATTGTAGGCAAATTTCTGGAAGCAATCATTTCAAACTCTATTCGAAATCACCTGGAGAAGCACAAGTTGATCAATGATTCCCAACATGGCTTCACAAGCGGGCGTTCATGTCTAAGTAATCTCTTAACATTCTTTTCATCTGTTTTCGAATCAGTGGACGAGGGGCACAATTATGATATGGTATATCTCGACTTTAGCAAAGCCTTCGACAGAGTCCCCCACGAAAGACAATAAAGAAAAGCTGAGGCTCATGGCATTAAAGGAGATATTCTAAAATGGATTCGGGCGTGGTTACAGGACAGGAAACAGCAAATGAGCATTAACGGCACTTAATCCGATTAGAGCAACGTCACGAGTGGAGTTCCCTGAGGCTCAGTATTTGGACCATTATTATTTATTATATACATAAATGACTTAGATATCGGCGTAGACAGCAACATAAGTAAATTTGTTAATGACACTAAAATGGGGCGTGTAATTAAATCTGACGAGGACTCCGCAAAACTACAGGAAGATCTAAACAAATTTTTCGAGTGGTCTGAAAAATGGCAGATGAAATTTAATGTGGGCAGATGTAAAGTTCTCAGTATAGGAGATGTAAACAGGGAAACCAGATACCAGATGAACAACGATGTTATTGATTGCTAGAAAGATTTAGGAGTAATGATAAGTAAGAATCTCAAGCCAAGTAAACAATGTGTATTTGCTCGAAACAAGGCTAATAAAGTACTTGGGTTCATACAGAGGAGTGTTAATTTTACGACTTACGAGGTCATCCTAAAACTATATCTTGCGCTTGTGAGACCTCACTTGGATTAAGCAGTTCAATTATGGTCACCGTATTACAGAATGGATATAGAATCCTTGAAAGAATTCAGAGAAGAATGACAAGACTAATCCTGGGCATTAGGAACCTTGAGTACAGAGACAGGTTAAAGCATCTTAATTTGCACTCCCTCCAGAGATGTAGAGTGAGGGACGACATGACAGAGGTGTATGACTGGAAGTCAAGGCTGAACAAAGGGGACATTACAAAGGTTCTCAAACTATCCAACCAGGAGTGAACTCGTAACAATGGTTTTAAATTAGACAAATTTAGATTTAGGTGCGAAATAGGTAAACATTGGTTTAGAAATAGAGTAGTGAACGAGTGGAACAAGTTACCAAATATCATCATTAACTGGAATACACTGAATAGCTTCAAACATAGGTTGGGACTGCCCAGTATGGGCCAATAGGCCCGCTGCAGTTTCCTCCATTCTTATGTTCTTATGTTGTTACCCCCCACTAGCCCGTCACCCTCCTCTCACACCGTCCTTCGGTCCCCGAGTCCACGTCACGAGCGAATGCTTCAGATGCGTGTTTATACTCCCGTGGTTCACAACTCTCGGAGATTAGGATTGACAACAGCAAACATTGATATTTGGTTAGTGAATCTACCACAATCAGGACATATACCTAATAACAATAATGTAAAGTAACCATATTATTAAAATTTGAGAGTCCATATCCGGGTAAAACACCCTGTAAACTGAAGGAGTGATTGCTTCAGACGTGGGTTCATACTCTCATGGTTCACGACTCTCGGAGACGAGGATTGGCAATGCTGACTGTAGCAAGTGGGAGTGTGGGAGGGTGTGCAAATGCCATGTGTGCACACCAAATTTAGAAGAAAAAAAATAATGCTTAGAAACTGATAAAAAGTTCATGATTAATAACTTATATGAAAATTGTAGGATTTCTATGGTTTGAAGAATGGGTGCGACTAAGCCCATTGGTGCAGTCACCCATGTAGGCCTCGCCTTATGACACAGCATCGGACACCAGTAACCACTAAGATACAATCATGGTAACTGCACCAAACAAACTCTCATCGATTTTCTGCCTTTAATGACCCTCTTTAATGGGAAAAGCTAAAGAAATATGGGGCAACTTGCATGTGAAAGTATTACCTTAAGATACGGCCGCTGAAGTCTCACACAAAGTTTGGTGGAACCTACACATATGCGGGCATGGTGGGCTCTAATTGGCTCTTGCCCGCCATAACACGAATTCCAAACTTAAGAAAAATAAAAAAAATTGAAACTTTTTTGTTTTATTTACATCCAACCTCTCTCCTCGACCTTCCCCACCCGCGACCTCCTTATTCCACTCTTTCCATCCTTCAACCCGCCACCTCACCGTTTCGCTTTCCTCTTTCCCTCTCTTCCTCGTCTCATCTCTTACCCCCTCACTCACTTGCTCCCCCACCCTCATATATCTTCCTTCTCTCACCCCCGTCCATCCATCATTCCTTTGTCTCCTTTTTCCTCTCTACTTTCCTCCAACTCCTCACTACCCCAACCTACCCCTTCCTCTTTACCTCTCATTTACTATTTTCTCCCCGCCCCCCCCCCCCCGCTTCCTCTTAAGAGTAATACCAGGATGAGTGTGTGTGGCCGCCCTGCCGTTATTACTGCACCCTGAGTACATTTTGTAAATATATATCTCACACCTTAGCTTTAAATGACCAAAATAGGTTCTCTCTCTCTCTCTCTCCCCTTCTCTGTGTCTGACTGACTGACTGTGTCTGTCTGCCTCTTGCTGTCTGTCTGTTTGCCTGTCTCTCTTTCTCATCTTATTGACCTGACCTGATGTTTTGTAAGGTCACCCTACGTATATAAGCCTCTCTCAGTTCCTGTAAATTCATTTGCATTTAAAGATGTCTTGAATAGAGGAGAGTGATGTTGCAACATGTTCTAAGCTCATAAATAATCCTCTCAACACAGTTAACACTTAGTTTAACAAAAAACTTAAGTCTCTATTGAGAGGTAAAGCTAATCTCATTAAACATTTTTCTTCAACGTCCCTTCACTGCCATACATGTACGGTCTAATCAAGACTCACAAGCCAAATAACCCTGCAAGACCCATCATTAGTTCAGTTGGGTCAATCACTTGTAAGTTATCTAAATGGTTAGCTTCTTTACTAAATCCCATAGTTGGCAACATTTCTAACTCTAATATTAAGAATATTATGGATCTGGTTGATAAACTCAATAACTTACACATTAATTATGATTTTAAACTGGTCAGTTTTGACGTAACATCACTCTTTACAAAGGTCCCAGTTGATGATTTACTAGAGTTCCTCATAGATTCCCTGGATAATATTTCATTGCCCGTCTCGAAAGATGATTTCATCGAATTTATCAAACTATGTATTAAGGATTGTAACTTTGAATTCAATGGAGAATATTATGCAAAAAAATTTGGTATGGCAATGGGTAATCCGCTTTCACCAATATTAAGCAACTTATATATGGAATTATTTGAGAAGAAACTATTAAGTAATGGCTTACCACCTTCAGCAGTGTGGTTTAGATATGTAGATGGAAGCAAGTTTGCCGACACAGGGTCAGGGGGCAGCAGCGCACCCTCCACCAGCTCTACCCCCCACCCGGGAGTTGACACCAGCTCCGCCTACCAAACAGGAGGAGGCGAGCGTCGTGTAAACAATGACATTTCTAATCACACCCTGCAAAATACAGTGTACTTAGCAAATGCTGCAGCTTCTGAGAATGGGGGGGGGGGGGTTACTACTAAGAGCAGAGGCGTTACCGAGAACAAATTCTGGCTTGAATGTCATGTACACTATTACTGACACGTTTCTTGATAAGAGAGAGGAGTTTGAAACACTACTGAAGGTACACCCGCCAGATACTGTGGGAGTTGTAGAACTCTTGTACAAGAGCAGGAGAATCGACCCAGAGGAATGTGAGTTCAGTATTGCTGGATATGAGTCATTTACGAACCTTTCTCAAGAAACTTGCAAGAGGGGTGTGGTTATCTATGCTAGGCAAGACCTTAGAGCCAGCCAGGCGAGGGTACAGAGAGAGGATGTTCTTGAAGAGTCCAAGTGGTGTAAAATTAAATTAAAGGGAGGGGACTTACTTGTCATCGGGTGTATCTACAGATCCCCAAACTGTGGCCCACTAGATCAAAGGAACTTAAGAGCCTTAATAGACAACACGGCGATGCTCAACCCTAGCCACCTCCTTATCATGGAGGACTTTGACTATGCCGACATTGACTGGAGAAACGAGTTCACCCTAAATGACTTAAATAACCCTGCTACTCTTTTTGTAGAAACTCCGAGAGGTAATTTTCTGTTCCAGCATGTTAGAGACCCGACACAGAGGGGAGCAAACACCCAAGACACTAGACCTCATCATAACAAACGAGGAGGGTATGGTGGCCAGACTGGAACACCTTGCCCCAGTTGGCACCAGTCACCATATAGTGTTGTCATTCAGATTTAACTGTTATCTAGTTCAAGATAAGGTTAGGCCAAGTTGCAAATATTACAAGGGAAATTACAACGGGATGAGGGAAGAGATGAGGGGTATCAACTGGCCTGACTCATTAAGGCACAAGAATTCAGACACTACGCTGAATTTCACAACTAGTAAAGTGACCCATTTGATCGATAAATATATACCCAAGACCAAACCCAGTGCCTCTAGGAATACGAGGGGATCCCTACACATGAACAATGCGGCGGTCGACAAAGTTAAGAAGAAAACCCAGAAATTCAAGACGTGGGTTGGGTCACACGATGAGCAAGACAGGAGGATGTATGCAAGAGCCAGATACCAAGCAGATATAGAGTGTAGAAGGGCTGAAAAGGAGTTCCAGAGGCTGGTTGTAAGCGAGGTCAAGTCAAACCCAAAGGCATTTTACCGCTATGCAAAGTCGAAATTAAAAACGCGAGTAGGAGTATCAGACCTGAGGCTTGAAGAAGGTAGTTACGCAGATGCTGACCAGGATAAAGTTGAGGCATTGAACAGCTTCTTTTCCTCGGTGTTCACAAGAAAGGATGCGCTTAACCTTCCTACGTTCGAGGACAGACGGTTCGACACAGCACTGACCCACATTGTGTTCACAGAAGAGGGTATTAGAAATAAACTGGCAAAGCTAAAGGTCCATAAGAGTCCCGGCCCTGACATGGTGCATCCTAGAGTGCTAAGAGAGTTGTGAAACGAGCTTGCCGAGCCCCTGAAGATCCTGTTTTGTAAATGCCTGGATGAACAAAAGGTCCCCAGTGAATGGAAAGTGGCTTATGTGAGTCCTATCTTCGAGAAGGGCGATCGTCACTCCACCAGCATAATATGTAAAGTACTTGAGAGTATTATCAGAGATGCCGCATTGGAACATCTACTACGAAACAACCTTGTAAAGGATTGCCAACATGGTTTTATGCAGGGGCACTCCTACTTAACTCAATTGCGCAAGATATTGGATATTTGGACCCATATTCTATAACAGGGTGGTAATATCGACAATATTTACCTAGATTTTGACAAGGCTTTCGACAGTATACCCCGCGAAAGGCTGAAAATCAAACTGGAAGGGTATCGAATTTGGAAAAATGTCCTAGCGTGGATAGAAGAATTTCTACATGACCGCAAGCAGTGTGTGGAAATTATTGGCACAAAGTCATCATCCGTATCTGTCACAATCGTGGTACCACAGGGCTGTGTATTAGGCCCACTGTTGTTTGTTTGTTTCATAAATGACATGCCTTACGTTGTACACTCCTCCATATAAATGTTTGCCGATGACGCCAAGTTATTTCAGGAAATCAAGAGCCAAGCGGAGTGTGAAGAACTGCAGAAGGACCTCTGTGGGCTCTAAGAAAGGTCGAAGAAATGGCTGCTGAGATTCAATGCCACGAAGTGTAAGAGGATTCACCTGGGGCGTACCAGCGGTAAGGAGGTGTATCATATGTCCCAACGGGATGAAGAAACTGCACTATTTGAGACTGAATGTAAGAAGGACCTAGGTTGACAATGAGCTGAAGTTCTCGGGCCATTGTGAGAAGAAGGCAAATCAGGCAAATAAATTATTGGGTCTTATAAGAAGGTCGTTCAGATATCTAGACGGTCCGTCACTCGTAACGATCTTCAAGAGTGAAGTGCTTCCCCATCTGGAGTACTGTCACCCTGTCTGGTCCCCGAGATATGCTAGGGACTGTCAGTTGGTTGAAAATGTTCAAAGGAGGGCCACCAGACTGGTGCCTGCACTTCGGCACTTCAGCTACCCTGAGAGATTGGAGCGCCTGAACTTGCCTAGCGTATACTACAGACGGGCAAGAGGTGACCTAATTGAGGTGTATAAGCATCACAAGGGGCACTACTCGGTCTCCAAATCTGGGCCTCCAACAACCACGTCACCATCAACCATACCAAGACCATGGTTATGCACATTAGGGAGTGACAGTTTTGCAAAAGTTTTCCCAATCTTATTGCTTGGGTTGGATTATTTGTCTATCGGCCACGCTAATTCCGAATATGTTTGAGTTTTTTACATCATTGCATTAGAAGGTTTGTGGATACTTTTGGGTTTGGCATGAAAAACGCGAAAAAACTGTAAATAATAAAGGGACTGGCAATGTGGCACAACCTGTTAAAATCAAGTTATTGAATTGGATTATTCGACTATTGTGTACACTGGTTCATAATATCCTATTGTTTTACAACTCAATGCGCTACAAATTATGCCGATATTTTTGCTGCAAGTCACCACATACGTATATTTCGAAAACCAGGGCCCAATATTACCAACGGCGTGGATAGATTCCGTGGAATGAATTCAGGACATTCCCGCTCATGGAACATTACCAAACTCCGTATATGTGCCAATGGCAGGCCAATGGCAATATTTACAGAGTTTGTTGAGGCTCCCTGGACGGGAATGCCCTGAATTTATTCCACGGAATCTATTCACGCCGTTGGTAATATTCGTCCCAGGACTGATCAACGAATTCAGCCCAAGTAGCTTGACTTGGACAGTTAAGGACAAAATCTCAGTCCGTACTTTTGAATAAAATATTGTTCAATAGGTGGTGATATTGAAGTGCTGAAAGTTGTTTTTTCTGTGTTGTTTTGCAGTTAGTTCAAAGGGCCGCCACCAAGATGGGTCGTCCTAAGATTAGCAACACTCAGCTGCGCCAGGGTAACGATAAGGTGTTTGGGGTTCGGATGCCTCTGCCATCTAACAAGTTGCCTCTGAACAAGGAAGTTGGAAGTGCCCTGGCTTATGAAGCAGAAAACGAGAGGTCAAGGAGAAGAACAAATGCTTTTGATTATATGGATGCCACCAACAAGGTGACTGAGAAGGTACTGGATGTGTATAGGAAGGCCACTGTCCCCACTATCTCTGAAATCAGGGTGAAAATGAGAGTCCACGACCTGTGGCGAATGCGGCGGGAGACGATGATGATGAAGGGAAATGGACAGAAACAGAAAAGGAAGAAAACGAAGAACGGGAAGCTGAAGATGAGCCTCGAACCTCATCTTCAGCTTCCCGTTCTTCGTTTTCTTCCTTTTCTGTTTCTGTCCATTTCCCTTCATCATCATCGTCTCCCTCCGCATCCTCCACAGGTCGTGGACGAATATTACCAACGGCGTGAATAGATTCCGTGGAATAAATTCAGGGCATTCCCGTCCAGGGAGCCTCAATAAACTCTGTAAATATTGCCATTGGCCTGCCATTGGCACATATACGGAGTTTGGTAATGTTCCATGAGCGGGAATGTCCTGAATTCATTCCACGGAATCTATCCACGCCGTTGGTAATATTGGGCCCTGGTTTTCGAAATATACGTATGTGGTGCCTTGCAGCAAAAATATCGGCATAATTTGTAGCGCATTGAGTTGTAAAACAATAGGATATTATGAACCAGTGTACACAGTAGTCGAATAATCCAATTCAATAACTTGATTTTAACAGGTTGTGCCACATTGCCAGTCCCTTTATTATTTACAGTTTTTTCGCGTTTTTCATGCCAAACCCAAAAGTATCCACAAGTCTTTTAATGCAATGATGTAAAAAACTCAAACATATTCGGAATTAGCGTGGCCGATAGACAAATAATCCAACCCAAGCAATTAGATTTCGAAAACTTTTGCAAAACTGTCACTCCCTAATGCACATCAACCTCTCCTCCGACTTTGTCCCACCCCTTCCATTACTTTAGGTCCCAGCACACTCCAGGTTGTAGATTCCACTAATCTCCTCGACGTCACCATAGACAACAAACTAAATTGGAAACCACACGTCAGTGAAGTTGGCAAATCCTCCAGTTTCCGTCTCCACCTCCTCCACCGACTCAAGTCCCTATGAGTTCCTGCACCCGAGCTCCTCAGTGTTTACTCAACATTCATACTTCCCAAGCTCACCTATGCCTCCCCTACCTGGTCTTCCTCCCTAAATGCCAAACAACGTAAACACCTAGAAAAAGTGCAAAAGAGGGCATGCAAGATTATTCTGTCCCCTTCCTACTCCACATATCAAGAAGGGCTCAACACACTGACCCTCTCGGCTCTCACTGAGCATCACCACGACCTCACCTGCAAATTTGGTGAGAAGCTTCTGCACCATCCTCGACACCGGCTCCTACTACCACCCGAGATCCCTCGCCCGAGAATTGCTGTTCGACACCACAACCGCATCCAGCCCATACGAGCCCGAACTGACCGCTATAAGAACAGCCCAGCCTCAACCATTGTAAAAATTATCAATAACTTGTAATAAACCAGTGTATTCACTCACAGTCAATCTTATTTTTTGCACTGTCACTGTGTTGAAATGCCCTGTAGTTTGAGCTTCTCCCCACCTAGTTATTATATATCATATTTGTATCACTTATGTTACTTGTATATTATTTGTAAATTAAAAGACCCATTCTCAAATTATGTAACTGTACATTTTCAGCCTTCCGGCTGCCATGCTTTTTACAATAAACCGTTAATTGTTGTTATTATTTTATTACTTGGAGCTGGCGGACGCTCGCCCCACAAGGGGTCACAGCTCAAGATTGAAGAAGCTGCAAGTCCAGAAAACTGTGAGGGCAAGCTTTTTTGGAGTGAAGGTTTTGAACTCTTGGAACAATCTACCGGAAAGTGTTGTGACGGCACCGAGTGTGAGCTCTTTCAAGACAAGACTTGACCAACACTGGAGCAGATTCAGGTACATTCAGGAGCCGGTGCATGCCCAGTACTTGCCATCAGTGCGAAACAGAGACGTGGCCGATCGCCCAAGCGGCGAACGAGTCGATCATTTGGTGAAGAGGATAAAAGAAAAGGAAAAGTAACAGAGACGTGACCGACCACCCAAGCGGCTAACGAGCCGATCAGTGGTGAATAGGATAAAAGAAAAAATATTTAATTTATCTTTGGCCATGTAATGAGGACCTAAAAGCTTTTCTATCACAACTTAACAACTTAGCCCCCTCGATCAAATTCACGGTGGAATTAGAGAATGACTGCAAATTAACATTCCTAGACTGTCTGATCCACAGAATAGGTAACACCTTTAAGTTCAGTATTTACAGGAAACCTACTAATGTGTGTTCTTATATTCATAATTATTCTGCCCACCATAATAGAGTCAAACAGTCAGTATTTTCATCAATGTTTTTACGTGGTCTAAGAATATGCATTCCGGAATTCATTGATGAGGAATATAAATATATCTATAATATTGGCTTGAACATTTAGTACCCTAGGTCTTTTATAGACAAATGCCTTAACATTACTAAGAAATCTTTTTATAGAACTGATCCTAAGCCAACCCACGACAATATGAATCTCTTAGTATTACCATTAAACAAAAAATTCTCTCAAATTCCTATACAACTGAAAACCTGGAACGTTATTGTGACATTTAAAAACGCATGCACTGTTAAACAAATGTTAATTGAGAACTCCCCCAACAATGCAGGCGGCTGCATTTACAAGGTTCCTTGCAAGGAATGTAATATGTTCTACTTTGGCCAGACGGGTAAAGATCTTATAACTAGACTTAAACAGCATAAATATAGTGTTAGGACAGGCCAGGAATCCAATGTTCGGTTCATTCATATGAGAGATAATAAGCATTGCATTGACTGGGATAATGCCTCCTTAATATTACCTTGTAATTCAATTGTCAGTAGGAACATTATAGAATCCAGTCTCATTAAACATACCGAATCTGTCAACATGAATTTGAGTAATGGTATGTACAAACTGGATAATTTTGTGATTAAGAATATGTGTAACCAGGTGAGAGGGTTGGGTCATCTTACCCTATGACCTGACTACGGACAGCTGCTGTGCTTAGAGATGGCATGGTAAATTTTTTGATTAAAAAGATTAGTAAGGGTCACTGCCTTATGACCGCAACATTGTGGACACCTGCTGTCCCGTAGGGACTTGATCTCCCTCTCCTCTATTGTATGTATTAGCCTTGTCAAGTATTACTCCTTAGTCTGTCCTCACCCCTGAGGATGTGAATTACACGAAAGCGCTTGGGAACTTCGTGTTTTCTTGTTTCCTTGTGGATATCAGCATATACTTGGATCACGCTCACCTATATATATATATATATATATATATATATATATAATATATATATATAATATATATATATATATATATATATATATATATATATATATATATATATATACACACGAGTACGAGCATTTGAAAATTTGTCATGATCCTAAATAATGATGAATAATTTATTATTAAAAAAATGCCACCTTTGGATTGTTTAATATTTATCCTAACAGTGATACAGCCTAAAGTAGATCCACCAATCACATTCCTCCTTACATACAACCTTACTTTATCAATTAAGGATGAGTTGACAGTCTGGTGAAACATCTCCAACACACTCTGTCACGCTGTTAGAAAAATACAATATATACTGTTGTTTAATTAAAGTTGAAACCATCGTGATATCGTCGTGATAAGTTAAAATATTTGTGGCACTGAGGAAATGGCAACCGTATTGGCAATGACGCAAGAAACTGGAAGCAGACGATTCATACACTTGCAGTCACGAGCTTAAAGTGGGAGTTTACAGCGGGTGCAGGGCCGGATTTACCTACTTGTGGGCCCCAGGCCAAACTCATCACTGTGCCCCCAAATTTATAGAAATGTTTGCATGTTTCAATAATAATCAATATATATGTATATATATTTATATATATATATATATATATATATATATATATATATATATATATATATATATATATATATATATATGCAAGTAAATCACTGTAGGTGCGCGTGATCTAGGTATATGCTGATAACCATATATATATATATATATATATATATATTTTTTTTTTTACTGTAATTATTTTGCAATGGCCAAATGTCATCAAATATTACATAATATCATAATATTATAATGTAAGAAATAAGAATTTCAACACAATGTGACACATCATTACTTTTAATCAATCTAGTTCTATATCATGTACATCTTATATATGGGAATAATGAAAAATACAATTAACTTGAAGCATAATCAATTTTGCAAGCACACGGATTACAGCAAACTGTGTGAATTTCAAAATAACTTCTTCCTACTTTTTTCATGGAAAATTTGTCAATGATACTGTTCGTGTCAAGGGATTGTAGGAGGCCAGATTCAATGCATAAGTGAGTTTAATCTGGTTTGTCCCATGGTAGACCTCAGGTGATTTTTCACCCTAGATAGAGTAGAGAAAGACCTCTCTCCTTCACAATTTGCAATGTGGACGGTACGGAAAATTCTTACCAAGATACTAATGTTTGGAAAGGCAGTTGTCAAAATATCATCTTTGGACCTCAGCAAAGTGGAGATGTTTGTCACTGACCTGTCAGATTCAGAAGACAAAATGTCTTTAAATTGCAAAAACTCATCTAGAACAGATGCTTCCAGGTCACTGGAATAGGTACTGACAACCAATTCCAGTTGGGCTTTGAGATCATCATATTTCATACTGTCATACTCCGTTAAGAAGCTAAACAGCTTCTTTATTTCTGAGTAGGCATTCACTCTGTGCTCTAATTCATTCCTAAGGCAATCTAATATGGTGTAGAAATTGTCCACCTTGAACTTCTCACGTGGATTAAGTTGAGTTTCAATGCCAACTGATTCATCAAAGAAATGTTTTCTCTTTTTTGTTCTTTTTGTTGTCTCTGTGAAGACAGGCTCAGCAAAAGCCCTAGCCTGATCTTCTATTTCATCAAACTGACCCTGTCTCATTTCTGAGACGAAGGAGATCAAACTCTCATACAGTTTCACAACTGACAGAAGGTCGGTCTCAACTTTTTGAAGTGATAAGCTGGTTGCATTAAACCTTGCTAAGATTTTATACCATATTACAGTAAGAAGTGCTGTTTCAATTGCTTCCATTTGTCTTATGAGGCCTTCGCTTTCAAGCTTTGTAGCCACAGTTTGTCTACTGTCAGAACATATGTTCTCCAGTGCTGACTTTGTCTCAAGGTAATGTAAAAACACTGCTTTAACAGCACCAGCCATCGCACTCCAGCGAGTTTCTGAAAGGGATTTCACTACAATCCCTTCAGCAGGTAGTGCAGCTTTCAAGTGATCCCCTCTATATGTGGAAGCTGAGAAGAAGTTGTATAAGACTTGCAAAAATATGGAATATGAAACAGACCCAAGGCAACTGCTGGCAGCTGATGTTCCTACAAGGTTCAAGGAGTGACCTGCACAAGGGACATAATATGCCAGGGGATTCATAGCCTTTATTCTGGCTTGGAGACCAGTGTAAATGCCTAACAAATTGGCAGCATTGTCGTAACTCTGCCCTCTCATGTCACTCAAATCAAGACCAACATCATTAATTAACTGTACAACAGGTGAGGCTATGCTCTCTGCACCATGGTCATGTATGTCTATGAACATTAGAAATCGCTCAACAGGTTTGCCATCAGGTTTGACATAACGAACTATGAATGTAAGTTGGTCAGTATGACTAACATCTGGTGTGGAATCTACACTAACTGAATAATATTTGGCTTGTTTCACTTCACTTATGACAATTGAGTGAATTTCTTAAGCCATCAGATTGACTATTTCCTCACAAATCGTTTTTGAGAGATATGAAGTCTTTCCACTACCTTCAGCACCATACTTCTCCAGATGCTGTGCAAGAAAAGGGTCAAATTTTGCCAGGAGCTCCAGTACTCCAAAGTAATTCCCATTGTTGCTAGAGCCTATTCTTTCATCACTACCTCTGAGAGGAAAAACTCTTGATTTTAAAATTTTTAGTGTTTCAACTAAGCGCAATAGAACTTCTTTCCAGTATTTTCTTTGCAATTCTACTTGCAAAGCCAAAGTAGAATCAATTCGCCTTGCTGTAATTGACCTCACACCCCAAGTAGTAACTGAGATTTTATGCTCTTTGCTACTTTCATGTTCAGCAACTCTACGCTGGCAGTTTTTCCAGTAGCTAAACCCACTAGTAAACAATGAGACTTACTTGCTGAATAGCTTGCATGGAACACAAAATACATCTCCAGTTTTTGGAGAATTTCCCAAAGCCATTCCCTTTTAACTTTTTCATCATTTGCCATTTGACGTGTAAACAAGGATTTGGGCACATATCGAACTCTTTCCTTTTCACCCACATTTTCACTTCTTGCAGATCTTTAGAAGTCACCTTGTTCACAATTTAGATCAAGAGGATGGTTTAGTAAATGCTCAATCAGTTTATCATCAATTGTCAGCCAGTCAGCTGGATCACTTGATACACACAAATCAACACTGACACCTTGTTCCACAGAATGTTTCTTATAAGTCAACTGAGATTAATCGGATGAAGCTTCAGTCACAGGTGGTACTTCCATTGCTGTAGGTGTTGATTTACTTAATCTCTGGGACTGTGACTCAGCTGACCTCGCTTCGTCATCTGAAACATGAAAGTGAACATCTACTGTGTCATCCCCTGGGAGTTTACTGTCACTGGTACTTGGCTCTGAATCTCCTTTTGGTTTAAAAAATGTTGTCAGCTTTGGAACTGATTGCAGTTATGCAGCTTTGGCTGCTTTTAACTTTCTCTTTTGTTCGCCACTCAGATATTTTTTCATGGACGACATATTCATCTCATGAGAATCCCCAAGAATAATCTGTAAGCCAAAAAATAGTGTAAGTCTATAAGAGATACCAATATCACAAAAAATAGACACCAAAACTCACGTAATTTTACACTGAAGTCCATTTAATGCAACATGTAAAATATCATTAGTAAATAATGAGTGCCGCGTACACAATATAAAATATCACTGAGCTGAGGCTGAGAAGATGCTGACTGGCTGAGCGAGCTGTCAGCAAACCAACGGGAACCCTGACGCGTACTGAACGTGAAACGATTCTGTCCTTCACACGTCAAGGCACTGAAGGTTTCTTGAATTTTATTCGCTCTCTCTCTCTCTCTCTCTCTCTCTCTCTCTCTCTCTCCAGTATATATGTATGTATAGATAGATAGATAAATAGATAGATACATAGGTCGATGGTGGGACACGGACATTTAAAAAATGTATATATATTTTTTTTATTATCTTATTTTATCTTATTTTCTTCATTTTACTATAGGGCCTAGTCCGTGGCCCACCTGAGAACCACCCCATGGACTAGTGAGCCATGGCCCACCATTTGAAGACCACTGCGGGCCTATACTTATTGTACAGGGGCCCCCATACTCCGGGCCCTATGCTTATTGTACAGGGGCCCTTATGGTTGTGAATATATTACATAATGAAATACTCGGTGTACACTTGAAACAAAGTTATACGCTGGCACGCTGCGCGACAAATTAGTTTCAGTGGGCCCCCAGATACCGGTGGGCCCTAGGCCAATGGCCTACTTGGCCTATTGGTAAATCCGGCCCTGAGCGGGTGGCCACTTCAGATCGCATCAGCCCTGTTCATGTAAGGTGTGAAGGTGCCTTTTTAGCACTGTGCGTCAGAGGCTTTTCGCAAGTGATAAAAATGCAGCAAACAGGAACAAATACAAGTTGTAAGCCCAATGTTTATACGAGCAGCTGATCTGCTCAAACATCGTAGCATACACATGAAGAATAAATGTATTCTAGAGATCTAAATAGGCTCTTAATAAACCTATGTGATTCATACATTCTTCGTTACTATTAACCAGAGTTGCAAAGTAACTAAATAAATTTACTTGATTACAGTACTCAAGTAACATTTTTGGGTGTTTACTTTTTAAAGTGTACTAAATTTTTATTTATTTTTGCTCTTACTTCAGTACAACTTTCTAATACATTTACTCCAATACAAGAGAAAAAACAAGTTGTTGTTGTTGTTGAGATTGTCGGACCGTAGTCCGACACGGGCCTTTGCCAAAAGGCGGCCCGTTTGGTGGTTCCGGCTGGAGCTCCAGGAGCAGCCAGACCGGATTGGGATTAGAGGTGGTCCCACCTGCAGATTGGAAGGATACTGCAGGTTGCAAGTGTGAGCGGACCCCCGATCAGTGGACGCTTACCACCAACCCCCACTCTTGGACGTGGTCAGTTTCGGAGTGGCGCGCCCCCCGAACTGGGGTCCGCACTTGCTGGGAGAGGATGCTTTCTAAGCTATCTGGGTGGTGGGTATCGTGTGATGACCCGGAGTAGGTGGTTAATGTGGTCTGTATGGGCCTTTCGGGTTAGAGTGGCCGCTGGTGTTGTGTGTGTTTCTTGGGAGATTTGAGTTCTGTTTCGGAGGCTTTGTGTGACCTCGCAGTCGAGGAGATAGTGTTCAAGTGGGTTGGCTGCTGGCTCCTGACAGTAGGTGCAATCCATGACATCATTTCCGATCATCTGCCAGGAGCACTTGTACCCTAGTCGTAGTCGATGAAGGCTGACTTGGGTTTGTCTTGGAGTTTTCTTGTCAGCGAAAGGTGGTTCCCCTTTTGTGGCCGCCAGGTACCATTTGGCTGATTGGGAACAAGCGTTGAGTGCATGAAGGAAGCTCTTTTTGATGTGGAGCTTGCTGGTCTTTCTGAGGTGATTCTTGATCTGTTGCACACTTGCTGGAACTTGGATGTGTACGCTACTAGAACGTGTAGCTGCCTTGGCTGCTTCGTCTGCCACGTCATTTCCTCCGATCCCTACATGACTGGGAATCCAGTGTAAGACGACTGGTCGGTTTTGGCTTTGGAATTCCTGTAGCTGTGCGAGGATCGAGGTGATGATGTGGACGTTGTCTCTTGGTTGACTGTGTTGCAGCGCCTGCATGGCCGATTTCGAGTCCGTGTGAATTATGATGGACTTGTGTTGTGTTGCAGCGTGTTGTAGGGCCTTTGAGATTGCTACCAGTTCTGTTTGTAGGGTGGAGCATTCATTGGAAAGTCTCCATTGGAGGGTCTGACCTTGGGTGTAGAGGGCCGCTCCGGATCTATGATGTTTTGGGTCCACCGAGCCGTCTGTGAAGTATGATGCTGCATCAGCCGGTGTCTCGGTGGCTATGGCTTCGAGAGTTATTTTTTTGAGGTCCTCCTTCTGGAGGTTGGCTTTACTATCGACTAGGTCGGTAAATTTGAGTGTGGCTGGTGGAGGGCTCCATGGTGGAGGAACAGCGTAACCATTGTCTCGTGTGTCTTGGTTGTTCTTGACGAGTGTTTCTGCTTGCAGGTGTCGGATGACCTCGCTTGCCTCGTGCGACCAGGTGGCCCCTCGCACTCTGTGGTCGAGGTGGAGGGAGGCACTGATTCGAATCTTGGCAACTGTGGGCTTGTCTGCTCTACAGATTTTGGCGAGGAGACCGGCTGTCACCTGCTTGACTCGTACTGCCAGGGGTGGTAGCTCGGTTTCCATTTGCAGATTGCAAATTCTGGTCCACATGGGTGCTCCGAGCATGGTCCTGAGAGCATTGTTTTGGATGACTTCTAGCTTAGCTATTTGGTCTTCTCTCAGTCCAATGAGTGCTGGAGCACTGTAATCTACCAGCGATCTGATGGCGGCTGTGTAGTAGGCTTTGAGCACATGAAGGTTTGCTCCTGCGGATTTGCTGGTGAGCGACCTCATTATATTGTGTCTGCTCTTCGTCCTGTGCCTGAGATACTCGAGTTGCGGCTTGAAGGTGAGTTTCTGGTCAAACCAGATTCCAAGACACTGGTGGGCGTTGGTCCAGACTACCGGCGTGTTTTGTATGGAGAGCATCTCGTCTGGTGTGTCTGTGCAGATGGCCATCGCTTTCGACTTGGCTGGATTTATCTTGAGTCCAAGTCTGTTGCACTCCTCTTCTATAAGTTGGAGTGCGTGTTGCGTGTTGGCTAGTCTGTTCGATCCTCTTGCTATTAGCTGTAAGTCGTCTGCATAGCATAGGAGCTTGGCTGTTTGTCTGAAAGGAAGCTTGACTAGATTTTCCATCAGGACATTGAACAGCATTGGACTGAGGATGCCTCTTTGTGGGGTTCCGTTTTCATGGGCCCTGTAGCTTGAGGTTGCTCCCTGAAAGCATACTCGTGCTTCTCTCTGTGTGAGGTAGTTCTGGATCCACCCCAGCAACCTTCCTTTGACGCCTTTTTTAGCAAGCGTAGTTGTAATGGCCAATGGATTTGCTAGTTCGAAGGCTTTCTCCAGGTCGAGGAAGACCACCAGAGCTGGTTTGTTGTCCACTGTGCTGAGTATCTCGGCGATGTTGTTGCCTGTGCCGGTGTTCTCGGTGTAAGCAAAGATGCGAGGGTGTGGGCTGCCTACTTTCCACTTGAGTCGGTTGAGAGCCATTCTTTCTCCCGTCTTCGCTATGCAGCTGAGAAGGGAGATGGGCCTCGGCTTGTCTGGTTCTCTGGGCTTCGGAATGGGCTGTATATCTGCCTTCTTCCATTCCGGTGGGAGTCTTTGTGCTGTCCACGAAGCATTGATGGCTTGCAGCAGAGCCTCGTGTCCGGCTGTACCGGCATGAGAAAGCATGGAGTAGGTTATCCTGTTGGCCCCTGGAGCTGTGTCCTTGCTTCGTTTTAGGGACTTCTGGAGTTCTTGCTGGTTGAATGGTCTGTCAGTGTCATCTTCACTGTTGCAGGCCTCTTCGATCATCTGGAGTCTGACCTGTCGCAGACGCCGTTGTGTCTCCTCCGCCTGTCTCGGGAGGTTTTTCGTTGCTGCTCGGTCAGAGAACAGTTTTGCAAGTCTCTCGGCTTCCTCTTCTGGGTTGGGATGGGTTGGTGGTGGTGGTGGTGTTGCCTTCCCAGATGCCCTTCGGATCTGGGCCCACATCTTGCCAAGGGAGGTGTGCTCGTTCAGTTCGGAGCACCACTTGAGCCAGCTTACGTTTTTTATTTCTTCCTTCTCTTCCCTGGTATCCTTAACTATGACTTGCAGGAGGTGTCTGTTTGTTTCCGTGGGATGTCTCCTGTAGTTTCTTCGGGCCATGTTCACTCTGTGGTTGAGTTCTTTCACCCTGGGACAGTAGTACCAGTAATCATTGTACTGTCTTGATGTGGGTTTTGTTTTTGGGATGGCCTCTTCTGCCGCTTGGTGAAACGCCTCGACCAATTGGTGGTGGAGGGTTGTCTCGTCCACGGGTGCTGCGCCGGCCGGCTGTGATTTTTCGCGCCACTTGGCCAGGTGTTTCTTGAAGAGTCCCCAATCTGCCTTTTGGGTATTGTATCTCCATCTCGGGGGGGGGGGGGGTGGAGTGGGGAGTTTGTTCACCTTCAGCGTTGTTAGGGTGGCGAAGTGGTCGCTGGTCAGCGTGGGGTGTATCTGCCAGGAGGTCGGAGGCTGTAGTGCACTGGAGACGAAGGTTAGATCTAGCCTTCCTCCCCTAGTGTGGGTGGGCTCTCCGGTGTTCAGGAGGCAGATCTCGGGTGTATCTTGAAAGGTGGTGTATAGGTGAAGGCCGTCTTCATTAGTGGGGCTTGCCGAGCTTAGGAAGGGATGATGTGCGTTGAAATCTCCTCCTATGAGTGTGGCGTGGTCAGCGGCCGAAGCAAATAATTGAGTAACCTCCACTGAGCCCCTTGGGTTCTTGTAGATGTTGTGAACAGTTAATTCCCGTTCTTGGACGGTTACTTTGACGGCCTGTGTCTCGATGTTTTCCCCACATGGAAATTGCTGCGTGACATCGGCGGAGGGTATGCTTGACTTGACCAAGATCATACATCCTCTTGTTGACGCCTGCGTGAAATGCCTCCTGTATGTCTTGTAACCGCTGAATTTGAAACAGTGGTGTTCTTGTAGAAGTGTTTCTTGTAGCAGTATGATGTCAAGCTTGTCCTTGGCTGCTGCTTCTTGTAGGAGGTGTTTCTTGTTTTTGATGCCCTGAGCATTCCATGTTAGGATGTTCAGGGTGCTGATGTTTTCCACTACTGTTTCATCGGGGACTTCTGGTGGTCCTCGATGGAGATGTCCAAGTTCGATTCCAACTGGATCAGGTTCATATCTTCGTGTTCTGTGGTTTTTGCCTTCTGGGCCGTGGTTCGGTTCAGGGGAGTTGAAACGTCCAGTTTCTTTCTGGGAGCTGTCGGTATCTTGGGTTCTCTGGTGGCCTTCTTCGGTGTAGAGTGTACCTCGGCTGTCACTCGTGTGAGGACCGGCGTGGCTTCCTCCACTGAGGTGGCTGGAGCTGTGGCGACTTGCCCGAGGACGCTCCCCATGAGTATTTGGAGCTGTGTGGGTTGGATCTTGTGGCCCAGTAGTCCGGCTAGGTCCTCCGCGAAGGTTGTCAGTACCTTGGCTAGGTCTGATACGTGTATCATTCCTTCTGGTGCCTTGGTGTGTGCTTCTTTTGTCTTTTTCGTGGTTGTCGTTGTCTGCTGCTTGGGTGGCTGAGGTGTGGCCGTAGTGAGGCCAGGAAACTGGGCTGCACTTTGGGTGTTGACTGGCTGAGGAGGTTGTCTTTGTTGTTTTGGCCTTTGGGTTCCCCACACGAAGGTACTTGGTGGGGCTGGTGTGTAGGCGGTGGGGGCCGGTCTTGCTGCTGGTCGGTTTGCCTGGACCCTCTTTGTTCTCTCGGAGCATCCAGGATTCCAGGCGTGGTGTTTGCCCCCGCAGTTTACATGCCCAAAACAATAGAGTTTTAAATATCCAGTCATAGGACACATGGCAAACTTGGAAGCTAACAAATCACAAGCGTTTCTTCACGTCTGGACCAATCATATGTGTTTTTTCATCTATGTACCAAAACTACGAATATGAAGTTTAAGCGCCCAAGCCGACCTTTCCACCATTTCAATGTTCGGTGCTACGGAGCTGAGTTGCCACTGGCATTTTTCAATGCCAAATTACACGAAATTTGATATTAAAAAGCCAGTTTGGCATTGAAAAAGGTAATTTGGGATTCTGTTATTAGGAAGGTCCATTTCCGGTAATGAGGAAATCTTTTGGTGTGATATTTTGCTTTACAGTGAGGAAGAAAACGTCGGTACAACTTTCCTGGTTGCTACCCCACCACGACCTGCCCTGGCCAGTCAGCCACTCAGCCACTCTTCGCACCTCAAATCCCATCACGCCCAAACACCAACCTCATAACAAGGAAGCAACGGACCTGGGCCTTTAATTACTGCTACTATTTTGCTGTCACTCGGAATTGAGTATAAAGATCATCGAGCTATGATAAAATGATAGGATGTCAACTGCATTGGTGAGCTCTGAGGTGACTAGACAGGCCGATACGGGATGGGCAGAGTCGTCCACACATGTTGCACATATGAAGGGTTACATCTAGTAAGGGAGAGGCGGCTGCAGCGTCTTTCCGGCATTGGCACTTGTCTGCTTCGGTATGCAGTTAGGCTCACTTGAAATTATTGACACCGCGTGTAGTGCTCCTCCAAGCCTTACGGTATCGAGTAATCGTCTTCCAGGTGAGGGGGGTCGATTTGGCACTTTTTCAGGTTTGTCTTAATACTATCCTTATACCTTTTCAGTTACCCGCCAGCGTTATGTTTACTATTCGTTAGATGACTGGAAAGTAGCTGTTTTGGCAGCCTACTGTCGTCCATGTGGGTAACATGGCCAGTCCAACATAGTTGTTCATGAATAATGGTAGCCTGGATGCTGCTACAGTTGGTAAGCGAAAGTTTTCAAGTGCCTTGAGGTGCCTCCTGTATGTGGCCCATGTCTGGCTGCCATATGACGGGGCGGGAAAGACCACTGCTCGATATATGTGCAACTCTGTAGATAATTTCAGCTCCCTACAACTGAAGACACGGGTACAAAGTCTACCAAAGGTTTGAGATGCACATCTCATCCGCGGTGGTGGACAGGTGGAAGCCGAAATTCAGAAAGTGGGTAACATTAAAGAGGGCAGTGCAGTTAAGCTGGATGGATGATGGAAGTGTGGCTGAACTAGGAGCAGGCTGAAAGAGAATCTGAATTTTACGTTCATTCATCTCAAGGCTGAAGTGTGCATAAGCATCTGCGTAGGTGTTCAGGATCTCCTACAGGTCGCGTTCAGTGTGAGCGAAGAGGGTTAGGTCGTTTGCATTTTTTTTATTTATTTTTTTTTTTTGGGGGGGCACCCCCCTATATCCTTGTGTTAGGTGAAGAGCAGAAGCGTTTACAGCGCCCAACAGGGAAGCATGCTAAGTTCATGCTTGCCTTTATGTCTCATGAGTTAAGGGCGTAGAAGCCTGAAGAGTCAAGGGCGTAGAAGCCTAAAGAGTCAGTGGTTAATGTCATCAAGTTATTGGAAGCTTCAACCACTACTCCCTGAACACGAATTCGCAACTTTCGACTTACAACAGGTACCTACTCTACTGCTAGGTGAACAGGGACTAATGGGGGCTAGGAAGCAAGTCCAAACAACTTCCACCGGCCCGGGAATCGAACCCGTGACATCTCGCTTGCTAGGCAAGAAAGGTATTGCTTCTACCCTGTCGTTTGCATACTGAAGTTCAATAATGGAAGCTGCCGACACTATTGTTCCTACCTGGAGTCATCTTATGTTGAAAAAACCCTTCATACGGTACTCGATGTTCACCCCGACGGCAAAATTGGCACGAGTAAGGGAGGCATCCAAGAAAATGGAAAAGAGAGTTGGCGCCAGTACACATCCTTGTTTTACCCCCGTTTGGATGGGGAAGAACTCAGTTTGGGTGTCATTGTGTAGGACCCTGCCATTCATGCCATCATGCAGTTGTCTCAAAAAGGTGATGAATTCTGGTGGGCAGCCAAAACGGCTGAGGGTACACCAGAGGGCTTCCGATGAAGGCCATGTACAAGTCACAACGTGTTCTCTGCACCTTTCCTGTATCTGTCGGGCAGCAAAGATCATGTCAGTGGTGCCACGTGATGGTCTTAAACCACATTGAGATTTTGGGAGGAATTTTTACGCCTCAGGAAACAGTCTGTTTCGGAGGACTTGGGCGATAATATTGCCAGCTACGGACAGCAGCAAGATCCCACGGTAGATGCCACAGTCGGACTCGTCTCCCTTGTTCTTTTAAATATTAACGATAGCGGCGTCTTTAAGAGCTTGGGGGGTTTCCTCCATTTCCCACATATTCTCCAGCAGACAATGGAGACGGCTTGACTTGACTTGACGTCTGTAGATAAGGTAGAGGGCTATTGCTTGTAATGCTGAGTGGGAGGAGAGGGATTAGGATTGGAAGTACTTTGGTGGCAATTTCGGGGAGGGGGGGGGTGCGGTTTGGTTTAGGATCAAGGAAAAAGAGGGAGGAAAATTGAAGGAAAGTAAAAGATTGACAGTATCTGGGCTCAACCTGATATGCTTAGGTTTATATTTGAACTTACATCTTGCGTGATTAGGTTCTAGCTCTCAAGCCTTTTTCATTTAGTTAAAAATATGTTTAGTTTTTGCAGTAGCCATTATTCCAAGGAAGGGGTGACGGCCTTTTGCCAGGTTCTGTGGAGCTGGCTGAGCAAAGTACCCTTTGTTTTAATAAGAGTGGAAGTAAGGGGCAAGAAGAGACGTGTTGGAGAGACCAAGGATAATGTCCTTTGGTCACTCTCATCTTTTTATGAAACGTTTTTCCGTTTTAGAGAATTTATGCGTTTTGTTTATAGTAAGGAGGTTTAATTTCTAAGAAGAGGTGCAGGATCCAACTTGCTACTTCTGGTTGTTGTTGAGATTGTCGGACCGTTGTCCGACACGGGCCTTTGCCTTTAGGCGGCCCGTTTGGTGGTTCCGGCTGGAGCTCCTGGAGCAGCCAAACCGGATTTGGGATTGGAGGTTGTCCTACCTGCAGATATGAAGGGATACTGCAGGTTGCAAGTGTGAGAGGACCCCCGATCAGTGGACGCTTACCACCAATCCCCACTCTTGGACGTGGTCACTTTCGGAGTGGCGCGCCCTCCGAACTGGGGTCCGCACTTGCTGGGGGAGGATACTTCCTAAGCTATCTGGGTGGTGGGTATCGTGTGATGACCCGGAGAAGGTGGTGAATGTGGTTTGTTTGGGCCTTTGAGATTGCTACCAACTCTGTTTGTAGGGTGGAGCTGTCATTAGAAAGTCTCCATAGGAGGGTCTGACCTTGGGTGTAGAAGGCCGCTCCAGATCTATGATGTTTTTATTACGTCTGGTTGGTTGCTTATACGGAGAGAAGAGAGCACTAGCTCTGAGAGTGCAAGAAGGGTACAGTACAAGGTAAAGTTAAGAAGTGGGAAATAGAGGAGGAGGTTAACAGCAGGTGGGCTATCCACCTTGCGGAGACGGGTTTTTTTGTCTTCCGTCAACAGTGCTGCCTTAGTGGCTCATGGGGTTAGGGAAGGCCGGTCTCAGCCAAGCTAAGCTAAGTTGTTCTATTTGATGTTTCCTTGGGGCATATTATGATAGGGGGGGGGGGGGGTCCCTCCAGGTCCTTGTGGCACTGGAGGGATGATCCCATCTTCTTCGTTTTTAGTTTTTTTTTTTTTTATTGTGGGTGTTTGTGAACTATTTAGGTCTTTGTTTATTTGTGGGGTCCCTCCAGGTCTTTGTGTGACTGGAGAGTTGTTCCCATCTTTTGGTTCTTTTTTTATTGTGTATATGGAGGCTCTGGTTCTTCGTTATCATTTTTCCTGCTTCTAGGCCACCATCTGTGCGATGTGTTGTTGTTTTCCTCGATTAGTTGGTTTAGTATGGGATCCTGTTCTTGCTGGATTTTTTCCCATTTTGCATTTGCTTGGGTGTGTATTCTGGTGTTGAGTGGGTCTATGCCGTGTTCTGTGTGTATGTCTTGTGCTGTTTGTGTGTATGGTGGTTGGTGTTTTGCCGCTCTTCTGAGGGCTATATTTTGCACTGCTTGAAATTTAAGTTGATTTGTTCTTGCGATTGTGTTCAGAGGTATCGGAGGGTATTCTAAGTGTGGTCTGATCAGTGCTTTGTATAGGTGCAATTGCGTGTTGGTGTTTAATTGGCGGAATCTTCTGAGCTTTGTAAGTTGTGATTTTGCCATAGCTATTCTTTCGTTGTTGTGGGGGATTATTCCGTTTCTGGATTTCTTGAGTCCTAATATTTTTCCGTTGACAGCATATGGAATTTGTTGGTTGTTGACAATAATAGGGTAGGGGTTTGTTTTTGCGATGTGAATTATTTTGAGTTTTTGGACATTGGTTTTTATCTTCCATTTTCGTTCATAGTTATTTGTTATCTCTATTTCTCTGCTTGTTCTAATGGCCATCATTTGTTTGGATTTTCCGGGGTACCTGACTATCTGTGTGACATCATCTGCGTATGCTATATATTCTGATTGCCGTGGTTGCGGCATGTCTTCAGTGTATACAGTGTATAATGTCGGCGATATATTACTGCCTTGGGGAACTCCACTATGAAGGTTGAAAGTTTGTCCTAGATGGTTGTCGATGATTAATTTGGTTTCTCTGTTGTCTAAGAAATTGCATAGTAGTGTTGTGATATTGGTAGGCATGTCCAATTTGATTATTTTCACCTTCAGTCCTTCATGCCAGACTTTATCAAATGCTTTTGACACATCTCTTAGAATTATATTGCATTGGTCTCAGTTGCTTGCAGCATTTGCAATTGATTCGTATATTAGTGCTATTGCTGTGTTGGTTCCTCGATTTTTTCGAAAGCCGTGCTGTCTCGGGTTATATTTGTTTTCTTGGTCTAGAAAATTTCTAAGTCTGTGGTTGACTATTTTTTCCAATATTTTACTGAGTGTTTCCAGTAGTGAGATGGGTCTGTAGTTCTCTGCTTGGGTATGGTGCTTTCCTGCTTTCGGGATGAGTCTGATTTTGGCTATTTTAAATTTGGTAGGGATGAAGCCAGTTGCAGGTGAGGCATTATATATATTTTTAAGCTGTTCGATCATAGGTTTTTTATTTTTTTCCAGAATGCTTTTGGATTTCTGTAATCTGCTTGTGTATCATGGATCAGCTTGTTCCGTGTTTCATTGTGTTTGTTCTTGCTTATGTCTTTCAGTTCTTCTTTTAGATTCCTGTATAATATTCTGTTGTCATTGCTCCACCCGTGTGTTTTGGTGTATTCATATAGATTGGTGAATCTAGTTTGGATCATTTTCTCTTCATATGTTAATTGTGCATGTGGTAATGTATGGTATGTTGTTTTTGGGATGTTGTTTTTCATTGCTGTTATTACTTCATTGTACCATGTATCCAGTGTTTGTCAATCTCTGTTGTGTCTCTGTTGTGTAGGAGTGTTGGTTCGTTGTTGCTAAGATCCGATTTAAATTTTTCCCAATTTGCTCTATTGAGTGACAATCTTGGGATTGATGGAATTTGTATCGGGGATGTGGATAGAGTTGCTATTATGGGTAGATCACTGGTTGTCGTGGGTCCAGCTTTTAGATGTACGTTTAGATGGTGATGCCTATTGGTTAAAACAATGTCTGGTTTCCCAGAGTTTCCGGCTGATATGTAAGTTGCGAAGTCGGGCCCGAGGTGTGTTATTGTCCCGTGTTCGATGAGAGCATGGAGGATTTTTCCTCCTGGGTTTCTAATATTGTTTCCTAAGGTTGTGTGTTTAGCATTGAGGTCTCCTATGAAGTATGCTGGATTGTTTTGCCTCATTAGTTTTAAGATGTCCCCTGTAGGGAATATTGGCCTTCTGAATGTTAAATATGAAGTTCCGATAGTTATTGAGCCTCTTGTTGTATTTACTTCGGCTGCAAGAAAGTTACTTTGAAAGTTGTCAATGATTTTGTATTGTATGTTGCGTTTTATAGCTATTGCTATGCCATCATGTGGTTCGTCGTGGATGTTCATTTGATGTACATGGTAGTTAAAGATCTTGATTTTGTCACTGTTTTTCCGACCATGTGCGTTGATAAGGATGATGTCTGGGTCTATTGTGCTGTATATGTTGGTAAGTTCTGATTTCCTCGTCAGATTCCAGGCAAGGACGTTGTGCTGAATTATCTCTAATAATTTGTTTTGAGTAGTAGTGGATCCCGAGAACTTGGTGTAGGGTGTTTGCTGGCTCGTGTATCTCCTGGTGAGTGTCTACTCCTTTCCTCCTTCAATCCCGTTCTGATTTTCTTAAACTTAGTTATATCTACTCTTTCAATTTCATTGTATTTGGTGTTTATAAGTCCTGCATTTATCAACTGGTCTATGTAGGATTCTTCTACCCTATCATCTTCGTAGGTGAATTTGACTGTGCCTTCCTTGATTTCCTGCAGAAGTCTGTCATTTGTTATTGTAGGTGGTGTGTTGACTGAGTAGAAGCGGATGCCGATCTCATTGCCTAGGTCTGCTGGCTGCACATCGCTTGGTGAAGATGGGGGGGGGGGGGGGCACGATGGCCTGAGTGGGATTCTTTTCTTGATTTCGCTTTGGTTGGGTCAGCTTTTGCAGGTTGTGGTTTCTCTGTTTGCTGAGTTGTGGAATCTCATGATTTGCGGTGTGGTGTGACTGATTGGGTGATAGGGTCTATTTCCATGACGTTTTCTTCTGTGCCTAGTTTGGTTATGTGCTCCTGTGGTTTGGTTACTCCCAGGCTACTCTCGGTGACAATTTTAAATATTTCTGTTGAGGGGGCGTCGTCTGGAAATTTCACCTCCGGCAGATTGTTTGCAGCAAACATTTCCCCGATCGTTTTTCCAAAGGTTCCTGGTTAGAATTGTGAAAGGTAATCCTTCACTCAGATTGAGGTATGTCGGTTGCATGAGGGGATTTTGTTTGGCTTTCTTCAGGACTTTGGAGGTGGTATCTTGCAGCTTTGCAATTGCTGCATATGTCTTGTTAAGGTCTGTTTCAATCTTCTTATTTGTCTTTTCTTTTTCTCTCAGATTTCTGATTATTTCTTTCCTTATGGGACAGCGTGCTGCTTGTGTTCGGTGGTCCCCATTGCAGTTCAGGCATTTGGGGTTATCTTTATTGCTGCATTCTCTGAATGTTTGGCCCTCTGCTGCACATTCGGAGCAGAACTTCTTATCTTTTTGGGGACAGTTTATGGCTAGATGATTGTGTTTATAGCAGTTCCAACACGGTATTATTGAATAAAATTCCTCCTGCTCAATTTGTTGTTTTGACAGATGGTAGTGGGAGATACAGAGGCCACTCTCTAGGGCTTTTTGTGCCATGGACATCTCTCCAAGCCTGACCTTCATGGTGGGAGCACCAGGCATTAGCACCACCTCCTCAACTCTGGCCCATGGGTTCTTCTCTTCTATATTGTTAGCAATGTAGCTTGGTGTTTCTTTCAGTATATTTTTGTCTACCCTTTTAATTACTACGGATTTTTTTGCATGTAGTTGTGGTGGTATTACTGTTTCAAATCCCCGTTCTTTTAATTTCTTTGTTGAGTCGGCAGAGAGCATATTATCTACATCCTTTTCTTCCAGGCACAGGTCTATGAAGGAGTCCTTTGTTTCGATCAAGGTGGCGAATTTGATATTTAGCTGGGCACATAGTAGTATGCCCAGTTCCTCCTTGCGTTTTTCGGATACGCCCCCCTGGAGGGAGCGTACCTGTATTCTGTTTCCAGTTGTCCTAGTCATTTTCTTTTGTCGTTCTCCGTGGCATCAGTCTTCTTGTGGTTTTACGGAAGTTACAGGCACCCTACCTATTCCGGGCGAGCAACCTAAACACAGGAATTACAGCACTCCCCACCGCCACTTGCTGGTCGAGTGGTCGTGCAGTGGTTCCTGTGTCACTCACCCTGGAGCCCCGTTAGGGGAACCTATATCCCTATTGTTGGTAAGTGCTCACTTATAGGCGTGAGCTTAAAGTGTACCTGTTCAGGGGAGGGGTGGAGGATTAAGGATGCGACCCCCTTCCTAGGTGGACCCGCACGATCACGGTTTCCCAGGAAGGCTCGGCGGAGGGATGGGTTCTGCTCCTACCCCCTTTCTTGTTCACAATCTCCTACAGTGGAGGTGAACAGTTACAGGGGGGACTCAAGGACGAATACACCTCTAGGGTGCAGGTCCCCAGGCCAGAGCGAAAAAGAAGGAAGATCAAAGAAAGCAGCCAATGGTGCAAGTGGCACCAGTGGGATCGCTGCCCAAGTCCGCTGCAGAAAGCCGTTACAGACCTCCCAATCAGGGCCGCCTCTGATCAGGAGTCACCCCTGATCAGTGGGGAGGCACAGAAAGGGCGTTGTCTGAAACGAGCTTCCCGGGTGTGTGAGTAATGGTGGTGAGGTGGTCGTTTTCGTTCGGGTCGTCAACGGTTAAAGACAGGCTGGCAGGCTTTAGCAGTGAAGGGTCAAAAGAGAGGTCCGTTCACGGAGAAGGCTGGCTGGCGAATCATGTCACATGTCGACCCACACCCCTGTCTATGATTGGCTAATTAGGTGATACCCGAGAGCGACCACTGTCAATGAGGGTGGTTCACGGCCTGTATGCTTATATAAGTTTTCTAATGTTTTGATTTACGATGTTTTTATATGTCAGTGTTATTTAGTTTTGGTTGTTAAAACATTATGTGAGAGCCATATTCTGTTTTATAGGGTATAAGGTGTAAAACTTTTAATGTATTGTATTAGGATTAGTTGGCAACCGAGTCATATTTGTGTGGTGGTGGTGATGGTCACGGCAGAGCAGCGTGAGCCACCGACTCAACCAGACAGCACGGAAAACCAGGGGCTGGTATACACACGCCGACGTGGGGTACAAGATAGCTGCCGAGTTGTGCGTGAAGTAATTGGAGATATTTAGACATGAAAATTGCTCTGTGAATATATAGAGTGTAATATATGTCATTTTTACACGACGAGTTTCCAAATTACTACACTACGCCAGGTCCCTCATAACACCATCTGAGGGAACTACTACACCACGTGAGGTCCCTCCTAACACCATCTGGGAGGGAGTTACTACACTACGAGTTTGCAGTTCAACACCTACATTAATCTGTATGTTCACTGTATGTTCCTTTACCTTTCTCTAATGAAGGCTTTTGTTAAACCACCAATGTATGTAATAAGTCATTTATGTCCAATGTATATTTTCAGCCTTCGGGCTAGAGAATTTTGTCAATAAACCGTTAATTATTATTATTATTATTATTAAATGCCCTTCCTCTCGGTCTAAAAGTCCCGTGACAACTGACATCCATCAGGCCCTGAGGCTTTGTTATTCTTTATCTGCTTGATGGCAGTAGCTACCTCATCCAGCTCTGGATGCTGAGGGACTGGCTGGGTAGTCAGGTTATCCACATTGGTGTTTCGGTTGAGCAGCGAATGGTAGTGTTCTTTCCAGGACTGAAGGATGCCTTCTTCGTCTTTAATTAGGGGGTTAGTGTCAAATGAGCGGAGGGGGGCTGCACCATTAGTGATTGACCCATAAAAAGTTCTAGTAGAATTAAAAATTTCGCGAAACTTGTACTGATCTGCAAGTTTTTCCAATCCACATGCTTTATTTTTAATCCAGTCGTTCTTGCACTAGGCCATCGCTTTCTTCTTGCAGAAAGTATCAGCTTTGGTTCAAGACTGGGTATTGTTCTACCAGTCATTTAAAACAGCATTTTTTATCATCAATGAGTACATTGATTTGCGGGGTATTTTTATCAAACTAGTCCTGGTGTATTCTTTTGATCTGGCCGAGTGTCTCTCTGCAGGTTTGTGTCTTGATACTGTCGAGAATACCCCATTTGACACTGGGATTTGAGTTGCCTGTTGTTGAGATGTTTATCAGTCCATGTTTGAGCTGCTCTCCGAAAGCAAGTGCTACCGCTGGATCCTCCAGATGCTTAGTGCTAAACCTCTTCTGGAGACTTGTTGCCTTTACCATTTTGGGGCGACATGAAGTAAGAGTTTGTCTCTGACGAGCTGATGATCAGTGTCACACTGATCTGAGCAACGCATGGCTCGGGTGATGAGGACATCTCGGCGATCTCTTTCTCTGGAAATGATGTAGTCAATGAGAAGCCAGTGTTTGGATCGTGAGTGTTGCCACGAGCCCTTGAAGTTGTCGGCCTGCCTGATCAACGTATTGCTGATAGTGAGCTTGTGTGCAACACACCTACCGAGGAGGAGTAAGTCGTTGGGACTACATTTGCCTAGTCCATTTCTCCCTATGATTCCCTGCCAAATGTCAGCATCTCTGCCAACTCTGGCACTGAAGTCACCTAGGAGCACAACCTTATCTTCTCTGGGGATAGAGGTGAGCACTCTTTCACGGCCGGTGTAAAAGGGTATAGGGCTTTTGATGATGTTGAGAGGTATGATGAGCTGTATGATGACTGCACATGACTTCATTTATGTGGTGAGGCAGGAGTGCAGGTTGCAACCACACATCTTGGCTCTCCCTTTTTTTTGATCCAGTGGTGCAAGTGTTGCAACGAATGGGGAGAGGGAGAGTTGCAATGGACTGCCGATAGCCCAATTTATTTGGGTTTCGCCTCAGTAGCCTGTCCATCATGCATTGTTTTCGTCCACAGGTGTAGTCGTTGGGCTCCAATGGTAGTCACCTCTTCCGCCTATACCGCCGTTGAGGTCTTGTTGGAGCTCTGTAAGCATGTCTGCCTGATGCGGAGCTCCACCTTAACACTAAGATACTGCCACACGTGACGCATTTCACCACCCTGTGTACGAACACACACACACTGCTGCCATAAGAGCCGCTGAGCTAACTCAACAGACCGTTGTAGTAGCAAAAAAAAAAAAACTACAGTAGCTGCAGCTCACACACCCAAGAAAAAGTGCTAATTTTGTGGAAGTGTATTCTATAACCGAAATTTGTCCTGCATGAGATGTATCATCAAAAAACTGCGGTAAGAAGGGGCATTTCGCAAATGTGTGCCAATCTAAAACAACCACCAGTACCATAGCAACCATGTTCAAACCTGCTCTTCTACCAATCACAGCTGCATTTCCCCAAAGTCTGTCACACGCAGCAACTGTGGTTTCCATCAAAGAACAAAACTTGAATGCCTTGATTGATTCGTGTAGTTCTGACAGCTTTATTAGCGAACAAGCTGAAAGAAAGCTAAATCTGAAAGTCTATCCAACCAAGAACGAAATCTCAATGGCATTAACAACGCTGAATACCAGTTCTCCCGGCTTTTCTCTCGTAAATATAACCCTCAATGGTCATCCTTATTCATCTACACGTCTCAGAACCAGACCTTACTATAAGCCAGGGGTCACCAAACTTTTTTCACAGTGGGCCGGATAACTGAAAGAATGACGAGCGCGGGCCGCATAATCATTCTGTTCAATACTTGCAAGCCAGAACGAAAGCTCTGGTAACGTCAGAGCGTAGGCGGAGCTACCACGAGCCGGGGAAGGACTTGGGATCCGGCCCGCGGGCCGTAGTTTGGTGACCCCTGCTATAAGCAATCAAAGCTCATTTTGCGCACTCTCAGCAGCTACTATTGATGAACCTTTACTTTTTGCTACTCTCTCTCCAAAATGTAAGCCAATAGCAACTAACTCAAGGCACTTCATCACAGATGATCAAAATTTCATCCACAAAGAAACCTCCCGGCTGCTCTAAGAAGGCATCATCGAACCAAGCTTATTACCCTGGCGTGCTTAAGTTGTAAATGTTAAGGATTCTCTTCAGCGTCACAAAAGAGACAATGCATTGACTATTCTCAGACCATTAATCAGTACACTGAGCTAGATGTTTATCCATTACCTCGTATCGATATTATTGTTAATGATCTTGCTAATTACAAGGTGTTTTCTACATTTGATCTGAAAAGTGCCTAATATCAAGTATCACTTAAGGTATCTGACAGGATGTATACTGCGTTTGAGGCAAATGGAAGACTGTACCAGTTTTGTTGGATCCCATTTGGGGTAACAAACGGTGCTGCTGCATTCCGACGAGAAATGGACAAACTAGTTGTTGAAGAAAACTTGAGACACCTTTCCTTATCGTGATAATATAACTTTAGCAGGCCATGACAAAAAAACAAACATGATAATAATCCCCAAAAGTTCTTCGGCGTTGTGAACCGTCGAAATTTAAATTTAAATGATCCAAGTCCATAAGATGTGAAAAAAATCAATATCCTTGGCTACTGAGTTGGGAACGGCAGAATCAAACCATATTAGCTTTCAACATTATCAAGAAACAACTGGAAAATACTACATTTCAATCCGTAGATGAAAACCTCCCATCTGTGGTTGACTGTGATGCCTCAGAAGCAGCTATCTCTGCTGTACTGAACCAAGGAGGCCGACCTGTATCCTATATGTCCAGGACCCTGCAAGGCAGTGAATTGCACTATTCCCCTGTCACTTTCTAGCTCGACATCATTTTACTCTGATTACAGATCAACGTTCAGTTGCATTTATGCTTGATTACAGGAATCGCACAATAATCAAGAAAAACAAAATACAAGAATGGAGAATGGAATTGGCATTCAGTTACACTATACAATACCAACCAGGTAAGGATAATGTGGTTCATGATGCCCTCACACGTACCTTCTGCTGTTCTACTACATTAATATAAACTCTTGTTGATATTCGTAATGGACATTGTCATCCCGGGGTTACTCGTTTGCTACAGTTTGTAAGATCAAGAAATCTCCCCTTTTCCACTGAAGATGTAAAAAGAACATGCTCAAGTTGTAATATTGGTGTAAAATTAAAGCTACAATTCTTTCGTCCACCGAATGACACTCTTATAAAGGCTACACAACCCTTGGAATGAATTACTATAGACTATAAAAAAGATAAGAACATAAGAATGGAGGAAACTGCAGCGGGCCTATTGGCCCATACTGGGCAGTCCCATTTACACCCAACCCCTATTGCTCATATAAGCATCCAACCTATGTTTGAAGCTATCCAGCGTATTCGAGTTAATGATGATATTTGGTAACTTGGTCCATTCATCCACTACTCTGTTTCCAAACCAGTGTTTACCAATTTCGCGCCTAAATCTAAATTTGTCTAATTTAAAACCATTGTTACGAGTTTGCTCCTGGTTGGATAGTTTGAGTACCTTTGTAATGTCCCCTTTGTTTAACCCTGACTTCCATTTATACACCTCTATCATGTCGCCCCTTGCTCTACGTCTCTCGAAGGAGTGCAAATTAAGATGCTTTAACCTTTCTCTGTACTCAAAGTTCCTAATGCCCGGGATTAGTCTTGTCATTCTCATCTGGATTCTTTAAAAGGATTCTATATCCATTCTGTAACACTGTGACAAGAACTGCAAAATCCAGGTGAGGTCTCACAAGCGCAAGATATAATCTTAAGATGACCTCGCTAGTCTTGTAACTAACACTCCCTTGTATGAACCCAAGTACTTTATTGGCCTGTTAAGAGCAAAAACACATTGTTTACTTGGCTTAAGATTCCTACTTATCATTACTCCTAAATCTCTCTCGCACTTGGATTTCTCAATGGCATCGTTGTTCATCTGGTAAATGGTTTCCCTGTTTACGTCTCCTATACTGAGTACTTTACATTTGTCCACATTGAATTTCATCTGCCATTTTTCACACCATTCGAAAAATGTTTTTAGATCTTCCTGTAGTTTTGCAGAGTCCTCGGCAGATTTAATTACATGTCCTATTTTAGTGTCATCAGCAAATTTATTTATGTTGCTGTCTATGCCGATATCTATGTCGTTTATGTATATAATAAATAATAATAGTCCAAGTACTGAGCCTTGGGGAACTCCACTAGTGAGGTTGCTCCAATGGGATTTAATGCTCACTCACTGTTTCCTGTCCTGTAACCACGCCCTAATCCATTTTAGAATAATACCTTTAATGCCATGTGCTTCTACCTTTCTTATTAGTCTTTCGTGGGGGACTCTGTCGAAGGCTTTGCTAAAGTCGAGATATACCACATTATAATTGTGCCCTCGTCCACCGATTCGAAAACTGACGAAAAGAATGTTAATAGATTAGTTAGACATGAACGTCCGCTTGTGAAGCCATGTTGGGATTCATTGATCAACTTATGCTTCTCCAGGTGGTTTCGAATAGAGTTTGAAATGATTGATTCTAGTAATTTGCCTCCTATTGATGCTAGACTCATTGGGCGGTAGTTAGAGGAGTGTGATCCATCCCCCTTCTTGAAAATCGGTATGACATTTGCTATCCTCCAGGATTCAGGTACTACACCTGTTTTTAATGACATGTGAAACAACTTTGCTTAGGGCATACTAGGCTCTTCCTTACATTCCAAATATCTCATCGGGACCAGGTGACTTATTAGGCTTCAGTTTGTCTATTTGCTTATTAACATCGCTAATAGTCACTACTATCTCGCTTAATTTGTTTTCTTCACTATCTCTGAATAGAATCGGTGCCTCAGGTATCATGTTTAAATTTTCCGTGGTGAAAACTGTTGAAAAATATTTATTCTGATTATTGCTCATTTCTCCGTCGTTATCAGTTAGCTCGCCGGTATCTGTACGTATTCGTCCAATCTTTTCTCGTGTTTTAGTTTGATACATTTGATAGAATCATTTGGGGTTTGTCTTTGCCTCCCTTGCTATCTTCAGTTCATTATTTCTCTTTGTTTTTCTTATCTCGGTCTTAACCCTAACAGCCAATACCTTATAATACACCCGGAGGTAAATTTCGCTAAGATTTATCCTTCTACCTATAGCAGGGGTTCTCAACCGGGGGGGAATTTCCCCCCCCTCGGGTTTTCAGGGGGGGTAAAACTGATACTAATATGGAAAAAATAAAGGATTTTCAGTATTATATGCATATTATTTGGAATGCACTTTTTGAGGCAGACAATCTTGGAAAGGAGGGGGAATGACATTCTGACATATGGTGAAAGGGGTTTATGGGGCAAAAAAGGTTGAGAACCACTGACCTATAGCCTTTCTTTGGCCAATAATGTCCTTTAAATAATTTTTTATCCATTTAGGGTCACTGTTGTCTGATCTGATTTTTTTGTATGGTATGTTCTGCCTTTGTGCATTAAGTAACTCGTTAAGTAAATTGTCGTGTAACTCAGCAATCTCAGATCTCGTTATCAGGTCAGTGTCATCTGTCAGGTTCACGCTCAAGCGTGACACCCCCTCTCTCAGCTGCCTCTTTAAACTATCAAAGTTTGCCCTTCTGAAATCTGGGACTTTAATGGAATTTTCCTTACGTCTGACCTGAAAATCTAACTGGAATCGAATTTCTTTGTGATCGCTGTTTGCAAGTTCGTTTCCTACCTCGACATTGCTAGTGAGGGTTTCTCTGTTCGACAGAACTAAATCAAGTATATTATTACCCCAGGTGGGTTCGGTTACATGTTGACTTAGGAAACAGCCCTGGATCGTTTCGAGGAAATCCTCTGATACTGAGTTACCCGTAAGGTCAGTCCAATCTATTTGGCCAAGGTTAAAATCGCCTACTATACAGACTTTGTCGTGTATGGAAGCCCTGCTCATTTCATCCTAGATATGTCGCTCATTAACTCTATCAAGATTGGGAGTTCTATATATTACTCCTATGAATAATTTTTCCCTACCGTTGATTAATTCCATCCAAATTGTTTGTGTATTCCTCTCAGTTTTTATTTCCTTATTTATATCACACTTCAGATTATTCCTGACATAGATTGCTACTCCACCTCCTTTCCTGGACGGCCTATCGGTTTGGAACAATTTGTAATCCGCAATTTGGTATTCGACAGGTAACTCACGTGAGTCTAGGTTGATCCATGTTTCAGCGAATGCTATTATATCGATTTTTTCTGTACATACCAAGGCCCTAATATCATCCATTTTGTTTCTCATACTTCTACTGTTCCCATAGTAGACATTTAGGTTAGTCGTGTTCTAAGTCCTCCCTTTACCGAGTTTAGGTCTTAACTCACTTTCTAATTGAGCTTTGTCATCATTCCTAACACTATTTCCCTGTAACCTTTTACTCTGTTTACCCACTCCCACTGTAGTCTCCTCCACCCCCGTGCCCATATGTTCCCCTAGTAGTTTAAAGACTTCTGCATCTTTTGAACTGCCCCCTCTAGAGACCCCGCCAGGGTTGCCACCCCATCCCGAGACAGGTGCACCTAGCATAAAGGTACCTTCTGCTGTAGAAGTTGTCCCTGTTGTCAATGAATGGGACTAATATTGACTTGCAATATCTGTCAAGACGGTCGTTGACACCAACTGCCCTAGACAACCATTCACTGCCAACTCTCCTTCTTGGCAGTATACGGCATATGATAGGGACCCTACCCTTAGTCCTAATACGATCTATAGCTGCTTTGAACTTATCAAGAAGCTCCTCAGCTGCCTTGAACTTATCAAGAAACTCCTCGCTCCTACACCGGCCAGTATCATTGCCTCCTGCACTGAGGCAGAAAATGGGTTTGTTCCCATTACCAGACAAGATAATGTCCATCCTGTTAATTATATCCCCCACCCCAGCGCCTGGCAAACACACCCTCATCCTATTTTTGCTTTTACCACAAAAAGCCCTGTCCAAGTACCTTACCTGTGAGTCACCAACAATTAAAGTTTTTATACCTTCCTTGTCAGCCCTGTCCCTGACTGTACTAACGTCCAATTCGTCTATTAAGGGACTGAACGAGTTGGTACACTTAGCTGTTGATGACGTAATCCTTGGAGTGTTTTTTCATCACCAGTTTGGTCTTCCCTCTCCTCACAACCTTCCACTCGCTTGAGTTTTCGTCAGACACTGGCTTTCCTTGTCCCGCCTCTTCCTTCATCCTCGCCATCTCTTCCTTTAATTTCAGTTTCTCCAACGTGGCCCTCTCTATTTCTTCCTTGGCCTCTCCAATTCTTCCTTGGCTCTCTCCAGCTTGGCCAACAAACTCGCACACCCCAGACCACACATAGCACTGGCCATATCTGTTAATTATCCCTCGGGAGCTAACCCTGCCGTGACCTTTCCCCTAGTGAGGTCAGAACACAACTGAGCTGCTTCTTTCCCAAGACTTGGGGGCCTGTAAATCACTCCCATAATTAGTTTTTCTCTTCCTTCCGTGATTTCTACCCATACAGACTCGGTTCCTATTTCACCCTTTATTGAATTATTAATGCAACATTTAAATGAATCTTTGACGAAGAGTGCGACCCCTCCCCCCTTCCTACCATCCCTGTCCTTCTGAAAAAGGTTATACCCTTCTATGTGGTACTCTGATAAAAAAATTTTGCTCGCCAGTTTCATCCAAGTTTCCGTGATTGCTATGACTTCTACATTCTCGGTACATACAACCGCAGTCAGCAAGTCTATTTATTTCTAACGCTCCTACTGTTTGTATAGTATACATTTAAACCTACCCTTCCCTGGTCCAGTTTTACCCCTTGTCCTGAATAACCAATTTTACTTCCCAGGACCTGCTTGTTTTTTCACTCCCACTTACCCCGACCTCTCTCTACTGGCGAAACGCCCCCCCCCCCCCTTCTTTGGAGTGACAATTTCACGCTCCAGGGATGCAGACAACGTCTTTACCCCCGCAAGAGACAAGTATGCTCCGTCACGACTGTACAGGTAGTCGTTGCCATAGAATGGTTGCCAGCTATCAATGAATGCCTAACCATTGTTTGCACAATGTTTTTCCAGTCGTCAAATTATAGCAATTGCCCTGGACAGCCATTCACGACCAACCCCTCTTCTAGGCAAGACACCACATACTATCGGGATCCCTCCCATATCTCTAATCTTCCAGAGCAGAAAACAATTACCCATGCTCATGCAAAATATTTGCTTGTAAAACTTCCCATTTGCACTAAACACATTGTCAGTTACGCATAATTTGAGAAAAGTATCATGTATCAATAGTTGAATCTAACAGTTGTAATTCATCTTTAAGAAATGAAAGTGTTCTTTCACAGGTACTTTAGTGAAAAGTGAATTTACATCAAAACTTATTAATTCACATGGTTCATTGTGTTTCTTGAGTTTATCAATTATATCACTGCTATTGTGTATATGTGAATTAGATTGGATAATTTGTAAGTAACAGAACCCACAAAACTCACGATAGGACGTAATGGATTGTTAAGCTTGTGTGTTTTGATCAATCCATACATATAAGGTAAAGTGGGTTTGATTTCAGAGAGCTGTTTGATGAGATCGGGGTTCTTTTTCAATAACATCTTCATTTTGGAATTAGATAACTTATTAATATTTTCCAGGGGATCTTTCGTAAGCTCACAATACGTGCTTTCAACACTTAGTAATGAATTCATCTTATCATTATTGTCACTTTTATCCAAAATTACAATAGCATTAGACTTATCAGCCTTAGTAATATGGATATTCTCATTTCTTTTCAAGTTTATCAAGGCTGTTTCAAATCTTTTTGGAATGTTTGAAACAAATTTCTTACGTAAAACACTATGAATACAACCTTTAGCTATGGAAATATCTTCATTTGCAACATCTAAGGACTTATTCTTTTCCACGTTGATTATACCTTAAGCAATAGTAAGCGGATTAACGCATCGTTGAGTGATAGAAAACTTCCTACAAGCTTAACAATCTATTACGTCCTATCGTGTGTTCTGTGAGTTCTGTTACTTACAAATTATCCAATCTAATTCACATATACACAATAGCAGTGATATAATTGATAAACTCAAGAAGCACAATAAACCATGTGAATTAATAAGTTTTGATGTAAATTGATTTTTCACTAGAGTACCTGTGAAAGACCTACTTTCATTTCTTAAAGATAAATTACAACTGTTAGATTTATTGATTTTGATTTTGCCGCTTACAGCGGCTACTTTATTGTGCACCCCACACTCATCCTGTGAGCGGTAGCGCAAAAGGATTACAGAGTGGGGTTTACAAAGGGTTATAATAATTAACCCCTGTTGTCAGGATATTATGGCACTGAATGTTACACAGTATTTCAGTTACATTATTTGTTTAGTTCTATACATAAAGGGTAACTTATTCACAAATGCGTGAGTACAGGCGTGTGAGGCAGTATGTCTGGCCTCACACTTTGTTATTCACATTTACGTGAGAGGTATTCAAGCACATTGCGTATTTGGTTCTGTACATGAGAATTGATATAGTTACTAAGTGCAAAAAAGTGGATACAATCTTAATATGTCGGCTATCTTGCCATTAGAGATGAAGTGTTGTGCCATTTCACACACAGTGTGCTTGGACCTGTCCCTATAAGGTTCTATCTTCACACAGTCGAGGACGTAGTGTTCAAGTGTGTGGCCATATGTATGGCCACACACTTTACATTTAGTTTTGTTTACATCTGCTTTTTTAACTATTGAACATGATACTTTTCTCAAATTGATTGAGTTATGCGTAACTGACAATGTGTTTAGTGCAAATGGGAAGTTTTACATGCAAATATTTGGCATGAGCATGGGTAATTGTCTTTCTGCTCCTCTAGTCTGTATTTATATGGAGTTTTTTTAGGCTAGATTACTTCCCAACATAGGGGACTTTATTCCTCCATGGTAAAGATATGTAGATGATGTTCTTTGTCTTTGGCCTAAAAACAGTGACCCATTGGAATTTTTAGACAAGCTTAATGATATTGTCCTAAGTATCACATTCAAAATTGAAAGATAAATAAATGGATCCCTTCCATTTCTTGATATGCTTATCATTAGAAATGGCCACAACTACAAATTTAAGGTGTATAGAAGGCTACACAGGTAGACAGTTTCATACATTTTTTATCGAATCACCTGGAGTCTACCAAAATGTCAGTGTTTTCTACTATGTTATTGAGATGTTTGCGTATTTGTGACGTTGAATTTATTGATGAAGAATTGAAACACATTCGTTCCATTGCACACAAACTTGGGTACCCTTCTGTGCTTGTTCATCATTGTTTTAAAAGGGCTATAAAATCCTTTCATTCTCAAACCAAGCAAAATCCTACACTTAAGAATATTTTGACTCTGCCCTATCGCAATGAATTTGTCCCGTTAGTTCGGCCCCTTATATTACCAAATATTAATGTAGTTTTCAAGTAGGACTCAACCATTACCAATATGTTAATCAAAAATAGCCCAAGTTTGAATGTAAATGAAAGTGTTTATTGCATTCCATATATCATATGTAATGGTATTTATGTAGGACAGACAGGAAAAACATTGCAGCTCAGAATCAAACAACATAAGTACAATATCAGTACAGCATCTGAAAGCAGTGCCCTGTTCGTTCACTTTAGGAATAATAATCATCCCATTGCTTGGGAAAAAAGCGTAGAAGTATTCAAATCATCTTGTGTCACAGAAAGACTTCTGGTTGAAACTAGTTTGATTAAGGAACTAAAATCAATAAACCTTTGTGATGGTCAGTTCAAAACTGATATTATGATACATAAATTTATTTGTCAGTGGCCCAAGGTTAAAAATGCTTTGAAAACCTTGGAGCTAGATGTAGGATAGTTATTTAGTGGGTCCCTTATTTTTGACCTGAACTCACCTAACTAGTTACGTCGCCCCCTTTCTCTTAAGCTCCTCTACGTGTGTGTTGGTGTTGGTGTGGGGATTAGTAGATGACATCATTATGACCTGACCTCATGTTTAATAAGGTCACCCTGCATATTTAAGCTTCTCTCTGTCCATGTAATCCAATTGCCTCTGAAGATGTCTTGAATATAGTCGAAAGCTAAGGTGCTCCGTTGTTTCGCTTTTCCCTGTATAATTTTATCAAGATTTATCTCATCCACGTTTTCATTGTGGATCTACATGAAATAAATAAATATATATATATATATATATATATATATATATATATATATATATATATATATATATGTATATATATATATATATATATATATATATATATATATATATATATATATATATATATATATTTCATTAGCCGGTTTTGGTAAAACGTTTCTCTGACCACCTACGTGATACAGGTAGTCCCCATTAGAGGTTCACGGCGCCATAAGCTCGTTGAACAGGCTTTGTGTGTGAAATATAACAAAGTCAAGGACTGCTTTTAGTATTCTGGTGGTCCAGAGGTAGCGTTCCCTGGTCACAGTGGGTTCGAATCCTGGCGGGGTGAGGTGTTGTTTGTATGTTATATATATATATTTATATATATATATTTCATGTAGATCCACAATGAAAACGTGGATAAGATAAATCTTGATAAAATTACACAGGGAAAAGCGAAACAACGGAGCACCTTAGTTTTCATCTTTATTCAAGACATCTGAAGATGTCTTGAACTAAGACGAAAGCTAAGATGCTCCATTGTTTCCCTTTTCCCGTGTGATTTTATCAAGATATATATATATATATATATATATATATATATATATATATATATATATATATATATATATATATATATATATATATTTATATATATGCTGATAGCCACAAAGAAAGAAGAAAACACGAAGTTCCCAAGCGCTTTCGTGTAATTCACATCTTCAGGGGTGAGTACAGACTAGAGAGAGAAAAACAAATCAAGGTGTATATATACAGAGAAGGGTGAGACCAGGTCCATAACGGTCAGGTATTAGGTAATGACCCTACTAATCTTTAAATAGCACACAACGGTTGGTGGTCAGGTCAGATGGTCAGGTGACCCGGCCTTCTCACCTGGTCACAAATCTTCTTAATTACAAAATTGTCCAGCTTGTACATGCCGTTACTCAAATTCATGTTGAATGCTTCCGTATGTTTAATAAGACTAGATTCTATGATGTTCCTACTATCAATTGAATTACATGGTAATATTGAGGAGGCATTATCCCAGTCAATGCAATGCTTGTTATCCCTCAAATGAACAAACAGAGCATTGGATTCCTGGCCTGTCCTAACACTGTATTTGTGTTGTTTAATTCTAGTTGCAAGATTTTTGCCTGTCTGGCCTAAGTAAAACATATTACATTCCTTGCAAGGAATTTTATAAATGCAACCAATTGTGTTGTTGGGGGAGTTCTTGATTAACATTTGTTTAACAGTGCCTGAGTTTTTAAATGCCACATTGACGTTCCAGGTTTTTAGTTGTGAAGGAATGTGTGAGAAATTGTTGTGAAATGGTAATATTAAGATATTCTTATGGTCATGGGTGGGCTTGGGATCAGTTCTATAAAAAGTTTTCTTAGTAATGTTTAGGCATTTGTCTATGAAAGATCTAGGGTATTTAAGGTTTGAGCCAATATTATATATATATTTGTATTCCTCATCGATGAATTCCGGACTGCAAATTCTCAAGGCACGTAAAAACATTGTTGAAAATACTGACTGTTTGTCTTTATTATGGTGGGCAGAATAATAATGAATGTATGAACACACATTAGTTGGTTTTCTATAAATACTGAACTTAAAAGTGTTACCTATTCTGTGTATCAGACAGTCTAGGAATGGCAATTTACAGTCTTACTCTAATTCCAAAGTGAATTTGATCGAGGGGGCTAAGTTGTGGCAGGAAAGCTTTTAGGTCCTCATTACATGGCCAGAGACATAATACATCATCAACATATCTAAACCAGACTGCTGAGGGTGGTAAAATACTGGAGAGGAAGAGAAGAGGCAGGAGGGTATGGATCAAGGAGAGGAAAGTGCAGCTGTACAAACCCTGCCCACAGGTAAAGTCGTGGTAGTTGGTGACAGCCAGGTGAGGTTTATGGATAGGGCTTTTTGTGCGAGAGATAGGAAACGTAGGACTAGGGTGTGTTTTCCTGGGGCTGGGATAGGGCATGTAGCCGAGAGGTTAGACAGAGTTTTGTCAGGGGAGGGTACCAATCCAGTAGTGTGTCTTAGTGTGGGATGAAACGACATAGGTAAGGTTAGGAGTGAGGAACTTTTCAAGAGGTATAGGGAGGCGCTGGGGAAGATTAGAGATGAGGGAGGGATCCCGATAGTATGTGGTGTCTTGCCTAGAAGAGGGGTTCGTCGTGAATGGCTGTCCAGGGCAATTGCTATTAATTGCCGACAGGAAAAACATTGTGCAAGCAATGGTTGGGCATTCATTGATAACTGGCAACGATTCTATGGCAACGACTACCTGTACTGTCGCGACGGAGTACACTTGTCTCGTGAGGGTGTAAAGACGTTGTCTGCATCCCTGGAGCGTGAAATTGTCACTCCGAAGGGGGGGTTTCGCCAGTAGAGAGGGGTCGGGGAAAGTGGGAGTCAAAAAACAAGCAGGTCCTGGGAAGTAAAATTAGTTGCTGAGGACAAGGGGTAAAACAGGCCCAGGGAAGAGTAGGTTTAAATGTATACTATACAAACAGTTAGAAATAAAATAGACTTGCTGAGAGCGGTTGTATGTACCGAGAATGTAGACGTCATAGCAATCACCGAAACTTGGATGAATCTGGCGAGCAAAAATTTTTTTATCAGAGTACCACATAGAAGGGTACAACCTTTTTCACAAGGACAGGGAAGGTAGGAAGGGGGGAGGGGTCGCACTCTTCGTCAAGGATACATTAAAATGTTGTACTAATAATTCAATAAAGGGTGAAATAGGAACCGAGTCTGTGTGGGTAGAAATCACGGAAGGAAGAGAAAAACTAATTATGGGAGTGATTTATAGGCCACCAAGTCCTAGCAAAGAAGCAGCTCAGCCCATATAGCAGGAAATGAGTAGGGCAACAAAATATAACAACCTATGCATTATGGGGGATTTCAACTTCAGAAATATTGACTGGGACAACATTGTAGGCGACTATGAATCTGAAGACTTCCTAGACGCAGTACAGGACAATTTTTTGAAACAACTAATTACAGAACCTACTAGAGGTGACAATATATTAGACCTAGTATTAACAAATAAAGAAAATATTATCAGAGATATCACAGTAGGGGAAGAACTAGGTAACAGTGATCACAGAGAAATCAGGTTCACCCTAAATTGGGAAACGAAAAACAATGACAATATGGTCAGAGTCCCAAACTTTCGGTTGGCGGATTATCAGGGGTTAAGAAGGTACCTAGGTGAGGTCACCTGGGAAGAGTCACGTCAGTTCCCAGTAGGAAGTGGTGAGGTCATAGATGACACAACAATTGATCATAACTATAATATATTCACCAGTATACTACATAAAGCACAAGAACAAAATAGACCACACAGAAAAATTAGGTCAAATAAGAATGAGCCAAGGTGGATGACCAGAAAACTTAAACATGCCATAGGAATATAGAAAGGAATATATAAGAAATTAAAGGGAGGGGAGGAGCAGCTCAGAAACAGGAATAATGAACTATCTAGGAATGTTAAGAAAAATGTAAGGAAAGCAAAGAGAGACTATGAAATCAAAATAGCAAGAGAATCCAAGGCGAATCCCAAGGGATTTTTCCAGGTATATAGGACAAAGGTCAAGGACAAAGTTGGGCCTTTAAAGTCAGGGAGGGGAGAATTAATAAATGGCAGTGAAGACATGAGCAAAGCATTGCACCAGCAAGTGCAGCGTACTTAATATTGGAAGAACAAATACTTATAATGTATACAGCCTGAGCAACATCAACCGAGAGAAGTCGACTTGTGAAAGAGACCTAGGGGTACTTGTAAGCCCGGACCTACTGCCTAGAAAACAGTGCGTTAATGTTCGAAATAAGGCAAACAGAGTATTGGGTTTTATATCTAGAAGTGTAAGTAACAAGAGTGCAGAGGTCTTATTGCAACTATATCTTGCGCTAGTTAGGCCGCTCCTCGATTATGCGGTTCAGTTCTGGTGCCCCTATTATAGAATGGATATAAATTCACTAGAGTCGGTGCAGAGAAGAATGACAAAAATGATTCAGGGACTTAGAAACCTTCCATATCAGGATAGGTTAAAGAAACTTAACTTGCATTCCCTAGAAAGACGAAGAGTGCAGGGAGATATGATAGAAGTATTTAAGTGGGTGAAAGGAATCAATAAAGGGGATATAGATAAAGTTCTTATAATATCCGAGCAGGATAGGACTCGGAGCAACGGATTCAAGTTGGATAAGTTTAGGTTTAGGAGGGAGATAGGAAGAAACTGGTTCACAAATAGGGTGGTGGACGAGTGGAACAAGCTTAGCAACTTTGTAGTAAGTGCGGGAACTCTGGAAAGTTTCAAAAGGAGGCTAGATAGATTCAAGGATGATAGAGAGTGGTAGTAACTCTCGACAGGAGCTGCCATGCACAGGCCAACCGGATTCTATATCCTTGGAAAGGTGAGGTCTCACAAACTCCTTTGTATGAACCCAAGTACTTTATTAGCCTTGTTAAGAACAAAATCACATTGTTTACTGTATATGTTCGGGGTAACAAGTTCTATCTACAGGAGCAAACACAAACACCTGTAGAGTTTTCGTAGGTTCTATTTACTGGACAAACAGAGATACACAAGCGAAGCGGCTCTCCTTACTCTGTCTGGGGGTCAACTAGCCTTTCAGGCGACATGTGGCAAGTGATACATTAGCAGCTTCCATATGTCGCCAGGCACATTAATTAAGCGTGTGGGACATGGTAAAAACATTGCCATACGCTGCTAGCTAGGCTGAATAGATAATCTATATAAATGGAGCACATACATAGTATACATACATAATATACATACATTTACTTGGCCTAAGATTCCTACTTATCATTAATAAAAAATCTCTCTCGCAGTCGGATTTCTCAATGCCATTGTTCTTCATCTGGTAACTAGTTTCCCTGTTTACGTCTCCTAAACTGAGTACTTTACATTTGTCCACATTAAATTTCATCAGCCATTTTTCAGACTATTCGAAAAATTTTGTATAGATCTTCTTGTAGTTTTGAGGAGTCCTAATCAGATAAAATTACACGTCCTATTTAAGTGTCATTAGCAAATTTACTTATGTTGCTGTCTATGCCGTTATCTATGTCGTTTATGTATATAATAAATAATAAAGGTCCAAGAACTGAGCCTTGGGGAACACCATTAGTGACGCTGCTCCAATGGGATTTAGTGCCGTTAATGCTCACTCACTGTTTCCTGTCATGTAACCACGCCCTAATCCATTTTAGAATATTACCTATAATGCCATGTGTTTCTACCTTTCTTATTAGTCTTTCGTGGGGGACTCTGTCGAAGGCTTTGCTAAAGTCGAGATATACCACACCATTATTGTGCCCCTCGTCCACCGATTCGAAAACTGATGAAAAGAATGTTAATAGAATAGTTAGACGTGAACGCCTGCTTATGAAGCCATGCTGGGAATCACTGATCAATCGGTGCTTCTCCAGGTGATTTGGAATAGAGTTTGAAATGATTGCTTCCAGTAATTTGCCTACTATTGGTGTTAGACTGATTGGGCGGTAGTTAGAGGATAGTGATCTATCCCCCTTCTTGAAAATCGGTATTAAATTCGCTATCCTCCAGGATTCTGGTACTACACCTGTTTTTAAGGACATGTTAAACAAATTTGCTAAGGGCATACTAAGCTCTTCCTTACATTCCTTTAATACTCTGGCAAATATCTCATTGGGACCAGGTGACTTATTAGGCTTTAGTTTGTCTATTTGCTTACTAAGATTTATCCTAGTCACTACTATCTCGCTTAATTTGTTTTCATCACTATCTCTGGTGCCTCGGGTATCATGTTTAAATTTTCGGTGGTGAAAACCGTTGAAAAATACTTATTCAGATTATTGCTCATTTCTCCATCGTTATGAGTTAGCTAAACGGTATCTCACAGTATTGGCCCAATCTTTTCTCGTGTTTTAGTTTGATACATTTGATAGAATCCCTTGGGGTTTGTCTTCTCCTCCCTTGCTATCCTCAGATCATTATTCCTCTTTGCTTTCCTTATCTCGGTCTTAACCCTACCGGCCAATACCATATAATAATCCCGGAGGTAAATTTCGCCAAGATTTATCCTCCTACCTATGGCCTTCCTTTTACCAATAATGTTCTTTAAATAATTATTTACCCATTAAGGGTCATTGTTGTTTGATCTGAGTTTTTTGTATGGTATGTTCTGCCTTTGTGCATTATTAACTCATTATTTAAATTGTAGTTCACCCCCAAGCGTGATACCTCTTCTCTCAACTGCCTCTTCAAACTATCAAAGTTTGCCCTTCTGAAATCTGGGACTTTTGTGGAATTTTCCTTACGGCTGCCCTGAAAATCTAACTGGAATCTAATTTATTTGTGATCGCTGTTTGCATGTTCGTTTCCTACCTCAACATAACTAATGAGGTTTTCTCTGTTCGACAGAACTAAATCGAGTATATTATTACCCGGGTGTGTTTGGTTATATGCTGACTTAGGAAACAGTCCTGGATTGTAAAAAGAAAATCCTCTGATTCTGCGTTACCCGTAAGGTCAATCCAATCTACTTGGCCAAAGTTAAAGTCGCCTGCTATACAGACTTTGTTGTGTATGGAAGCCCTGCGCATTTCATCCCAGATATGTCGCTCATTAACTCTATCAAGATTGGGAGGTCTTTATATTACTCCTGTGATTAATTTTTCCCTACCGTCGATTAATTATATCCAAATTGTCTCTGTATTCCGCTCAGTTTTTATTTCCTTATTTATTTCACACTTAAGATTATCCCTGACATAGATTGCTACTCCCCCTCCTTTCCTAATCTGCCTATCGGTATTGAATAATTTGTAACCTGCAAGATGGCATTCAACAGGTAACTCACGTGAGTCTAGGTTGATCCATGTTTCAGTGAATGCTATTATATCGATTTTTTCGGTACATACCAAGGCCCTAATATCAACCATTTTGTTTCTCATACTTCTACTGCTTGCGTAGTAGACATTTAAGTTAGTCGTGTTTTGAGTCCACCCTTTGCCGCTTTTAGGTTTCAACTCGTTGTCTAATTTAGTTTTGTTTTCATTCCTAACAGTATTTCCCTGTAACCTTTCACTTTGTTTACCCACTCTCACTGTAGTCTCCTCCACCCTCGTGCTCACATGTTCCCCTAGCAGTTTAAAAACTTCGACATCTTTTGGACTGCACTTTCGAGAGTCCCAGCCAGGATAGCCTCTCCATCCCTAGACAGATGCACCCCATCCCTAGCATAAAGGTTCCTTCTGCCGTAGAAGTTGTCCCAGTTGTCAATGAATGTGACTGATAATGACTTGCAATATCTGTCAAGATGGCCGTTGACACCAACTGCCCTTGACAACCATTCAATGCCAACTCTCCTTCTAGGTAAGACACCACATATGATAGGGATCCCTCCCCTAGACCTAACACTTTCTATAGGTGTCTTGAACTTATCAAGAAGCTCCAATAACCTTCTACATGTAAACTGGCAGTTAACCTAAAAATAAGGATGAAATACAAAAATAAACCCATTGATAGATCAAGTGTGATCACCCTAGTATATGTTGAGCTAGGTGTTCCCTTCAAAGGGATTTTCAACCAGAACGAGGAATTTATAGTCATTTGCTGCATTGAAAACGATACAGACAAACTGCTTACTATGAAGGCAAGACAAATATTTGCCAGGAATGGACTTAGTGTGGTCATGCCTTCTGAGCTTAAGGCCAGGAGATCAGTTTTCGTAAGGAAACTTGGTTCTCAAGTAGGTGGGGAAACAGCAGAATTGTTGAAAACAGATATAACGAACAGAAATGAAGGACTTAAGATTGAAGAGGTACTATAGATCTGCTTCGAAGAAACGGTCATGGCAGACAGTTCTCCAAAGTGGATTCCTAGCATGCAGCATATCATTATCTCGACACCAAATAAAAAGGAAAAAATTCACAAGCCTCCTGACATGCTTCATGTGTTACAAATCTGAAGAACATTCTACAGAGGACTGCCCAGAAAAGGATAAAAAAATACTGCTCCAACTTTGCAGAGCAAGAGCATTGTTATATCCAGTGCAATGACACCAACAAATGCTGTGTAAACTGTAAAAGGAATGGAGATGTATACCACACCCAGCCAACCATGGTCATGTCCTGCCCTATTAAAAAGACTCTCATGAAATACAAACAGGATGCACAAGAGCAAAATGAAAAGAGCAAAGGTCAAAATACATATGTAGAAAGAGCAAAGAGGGTGGTAAAGGAGGCAACAAAGCCAACCATTGATACGGTGGTAAACCTTTGTGAAACAGATCGCTTTAAGGTAATGGTGAGCATGCTACATGCTCACTTCCATAACATTATAGCCTCAGGCTCCTATGCCGATGAACTTCATAGAATCCTGGAAATAAACAACATGCCAGGAATGAACTTTTCATCCAACCCAAAATCAGCAAACCTCTTACACGCCACCATCACTCCAGAGCTTACTAAACACTTCAGGCAAAGATTAGACGTTCCCAAAGAAATAACAACACCAGCTACCCCCGATACCGAACCTGAAAAGGCCATACAACCCGGAGAAATAAACGAGAAACCAAGAGTCCCAAGAATGCCACAAGGCAAGGGGCAAAAAAGGAAAACAATGACTAAGAACAATGAAAAAGATCACCTATCCCCAATACCCGAGGGCGCACCAGATATAGGACTTAGGTTCTACCATACATCAAGAATACCATTCCCACCACACAAGAAACCTTCAGGAAAACTCATCGAGGACCTAGTTACATCAAATGATATTGTATGACAGTATACCGATGAACGGTATGATCATGACACCGCATGGAGAATGATCAACAAAGACAAATAAATTTGACACAAAAGACTTCAGTGTAATCTCATCGGCAGAATTAAATAGGAAAACATCAGGACTTCGCGAAATGAGATCACCGCCTCAACTACAACCCCCAAAGAAAAGAAATAATGGGTCATCTTCAATTGAAAACACTGAAGATCCTGCAGCACAATGTCTGTGACGGGAATACATTCAAAGCATAACTTTGCAACATATACAACGAAATCTGTCCAGACATAATACTAATAAGTGCACACGGCGAACCTGACAACAAAAAATTAAAATATTCAACTATGACACTCACCAATCGAACAAAAGCGGTCAAAAACACGAGGAGCGGCAGTAGTGGTAAAAAAGGAAACAAACTTATAATAATAGACAACTTTAACAGCGAATATTTAGTTGTCAAGCTACAGGCAACTCAGGGCGAAGTAGTAATTGTAACAAGTTACATACCCCCATGAAGACCATTCCTCCCTATCGAAGACCTCTTTAAGCTAATAAACTGCAATATCCCAATGTACAATGTACATGGTACATCCTGGGATAATTTAATGCTAAACATCGCATATTTAACAATAGCAACAATAATAAACATAGGTGCAGCAATATGTCATCGATATGTGACATAGGCCCGGTTGGGCATCAAAAGTATAAGAATTATTCAAATGTTAAGCAGCCTCGTCCAAATTATTCTAAAGGAGGTCCACCCAACCAGGTGTCGTAGAATACTGTAGGGAATAGATAACAAGGACAAACACAATATAAACACCCAAGACCTCAGTCCAATTGTAACCCTTGTGTTAGTAGACAGGAGAGACCACCAATAAAATGTTTTGCATGTGGAGAAATTGGCCATGCTAAATATCAGTGTCAGAGTGACCCAAAGTCTGCGGCATTAACTGATGCGGGAAGGCCGCAGAATATTTGTAATGTAAGAGGTAACGAGTAGTGTCAGTGAGCCAAAATCTGTGAATTTTGAGCCATTTAATACTGAAGGAAAGGTTGGGATTAATGGTCTAAATCTTGAGAAGAAATTATAATTTTGAGAGATACTGGAGCAAATCAGAGTGTGGTTTTGAAAAATGCATTAGAGTGGACAGATGAGTCTTACTCTGGTGAAGAAGTGAATTTAAGAGGATTGGGGTCAGGGATGACTGTCCCATTACATAATGTGAATCTTGAGAGTGTGTAACAGCACAATTTGTATTATATTAATATTTACCCAAATGTATATTACCCATATAGTCACCAAGTCATTCACCGATGTGTATGCATTAATGGGTGAATTGACATTTCCACTGGCCAGTGAGCGAGTTCAAGCTGGGTCAGTGCCTCTAAACAACAACAACCTGACGCGTATCCTGTAAGGCGCCCGCCTGACAGGATGTGCGTGAGAGAGACGATCATATCACCTGTTACCGAGTGAACACCTCACTTAAGTGCTCTCCTATACAAGTGCACTAAGACACTTCCCTTTGTATAGAAGAGAAGGTACAATATACTCTCAACTGAACTCAGTACCTCTGAAACTATATTTTTCTACAATAAAACAAAACCAACAAAGTGTTTACTTCAGCCCTGCCACTTATTAAATCAAGAACTAATATATATATTTATATATATATATATATATATATATATATATATATATATATATATATAAAACACCTCACCCCGCCAGGATTCGAACCCACGATCTTATAAATGTGACCGGGGAACGCTACCTCTGGGCCACCAGGACACTAAAAGCAGTCCTAGACTCTGTTATATTTCACACAAAGCCTTTTCAACGAGCTTATGGCGCCGTGAACCTCAAATGGGGACCACCCGTGCCTCTTAGGTGATCAGAGCAACGTTTTATCAAATCCGGCTTCGAAACACGAGGATCCCTGTATATATTTCATTAGCCCAAAAAAGCACATGTTCTCCTACATATAATCAACACCTTACCCTGCCAGGATTCGAACCCACGATCTTATAATTGTGACCGGGGAACACTACCTTTGGGCCACCAGGACACTAAAAGCAATCCTAGACTCTGTTATATTTCACACAAAGCATATTCAATGAGCTTATGGCGCCATGAAGCTCTAATGGGAACCACCCGTGCCTCCCTGGTCACAATTATAAGATCGTGGGTTCGAATCCTGGCGGGGAGAGGTGTTGATAATATGTAGAGGTCCGCGTGCTTTATTGGGCTAATGAATATATATATATATATATATATATATATATATATATATATATATATATATATATATATATATATATATATATATATATATATATATATAAATCAATGTAGGTGCGCGTGATCCAGGTATATGCTGATAACCACAAGGAGATTTGTAACCAGGTGAGAAGGTTGGGTCTGTTTTCCCTCTGACCTAACTACCGACCGCTGGGGTGATTTTGTAAAGATAAGTCCGGTCATTACCTATTAGGGTGTGTCATACGGAGGAGAATTTTTTTTTTTTGAGTTTGAAAACTCGGCCCATGGTATTAATGATGTAGTTCTATGTGCAGAATCATGTGATATCTTCAGATTTGAAAAGTGTTCA